>JAOTRH010059517.1:0-18720 GCA_034768845.1 Heliamphora exappendiculata
CATTGATGAGGCCTTTTTCTTTTCCACTAGGTTGCGAAACCAAGATGAACCACCACTATTGTACTTGGCACTGATTACTCTCCTCCAGAGGTTGTGTTGTTCCACTCCATACCTCCACCGCCATTTAGAGAGGAATGCCTCATTCTTAATTTTTATACTTGTAATGCCTACCCCACCACATTTCCTGCTCATCTAAACTCTACCCTATTTAACCAGATGGAACCTTCTTTTCTGATCAGAATCTTCCAAAGAAATCTTTTCATCAACTTTTCCAAGAGATTTGCAATTTTGGTTGGCATTAACGAAAAGTAGTAAACAGATAGATTAATAAGGGTAACTTTGATTAGTTTGATTCTACTTGTTATAGATAGATACTTCTTCTTCCAAAGACTTAACCTTTGCTTGAATTTGGATACAACAGGCTCCCAACACTTGCAGAGCCTAGGATTCACTCCTACTGGTAGTCCTACGAATTTGAAGGGGAGCAAACGAGCGTTACAATTTAGAATGGCTATTGCTTATGCTATAAAGTCATTGCTCACTCTTACCCCACATATCATACTCTTATGGAAGTTAATATTCAGTCCAAAGGTTATTTTGAAGCACCCCATAATCCTTTTCAATTCCTTTAGTTCCTCTATAATTGCACTACTAAAAAAGATGATATCATTAGCAAATGCTTTTTTGATCGGCAAAGAGAAAATATTTTATATATAAAGGGGAATAGTAGCATCTAAAGGAAAAGAACTCCCATAAAGGTGCTCCCAACTTCCTCAAGGAGTACAAAAAAATCTCAAAGTTGACAACAGGCTAACCTAACAGAGAAAAACCACGAATGAAAATCTAAGAAAGCAAAAGCTCCCAAAACTGCATAAAAAGCACCCAAAAAACCTCAGCAAAATCCACTGGCAATCAACATCCCTTGTCCGAAGGCAGCCAAACCCAAATACACCCTCAATAAATAAACCAGCAACAAAACACCACACCCTGATTCGGTAACTCCCTCGGCCAAAATACCACACCCTTTAGCATATAGCATTATGGCGTTGGAATTTTGGGAATAAAAATGAGAGAATTTAAAGATATTTAGAAAATACTTTAACATCTTGAAAATCAACTTTTGAAAAATTTCTTTTAATGAAAATAGAGTCGCCACTTAGTTTTTGAGAAAAACTAAGAAAAACAAAAATGGCTAACTGATTTTAAAAGCGTTTAACGAGAGAAAGAGGGTCCGGGGGCTAAGGTACAAATCGAAAAAGGTGTTAGGCACCCCGTTTGTCCAACCATAAGGTTGTCCTCTACTAATCATCATTTGTTCTTTAATAGAATTTCTTAAATGCATGCAAATAAAAAAAATGAAGATAAAGAGAGAACATTCAAAATCAAGTATAGAAAATACATAAGATATGTACATAGCACTCAAACAAAATAAATATCAAAAGAAAAATTCTAAGTCCTAAGGCATGCAATTTCTAACTAAATGATATATGAAATAATCCCGCATACAATATTGTTTAAGCAATCTAAATTAACATGATTTGGTTAAAGGAATAAAATGCTAAAATTGCTAAAATTATCTAAATAAAGATTGTAAATAAAAATAAGCTGAAAGCATGGTTTTAATAAAAAAGACCAAAATAAATACTAAAACAAACTAGGTAAGAAGATAAACTAAGTAGAAAATGAGAGATGCGTATAAAAGAAATTATTTAAAAAAAATTAAAAAATATTTTTATTATTTTGTGCTTTTTGTAGTTAATAAAAGAAAAGGAAAGAAAAATACTATAGAAGAAAGATTAAATTAACAAAGGAAGGTTTTGAAAAATAAAAAAAAAATTTGATTATTAACATTTTATATTTATAAAAAGAGAATTAAAGGAAAAGAAGAGAAAATAAAAGAGAGAAGTGATATAAAAAGGATAATTGAGTTTTAACTATTATGAGAAAATAAACTTATCATGCGATTTAAAAATGAAAATTAACTTAAAAACCTTTTGTGATTTTTTTTAGGCTTAATAAAAGAAAAGAAAATAAGGATAAGATAAGTACTAGAAAAAAAAGAAAATAAAGTTATAGAAAAAGAAAATGAAATATTTTATGAAAATGAAACCAATAATAAAAAGAAAATAAAATAGTAGAAAGAAAAATTACACTACTGTTAAAAGAAGAAGAAAAGAAAATAGAAGATAAAAAGCTAATAAAAGAAAATTAAATTAATACTAGTGAACGAACTTTAGACTAACATTAAAAAAAAAAGAAATTGAAATAAAATGTACTAACTAGAAATGGAACATTAAATTAAAAGAAAAGAAATAAACTACATTACAAGAAAATAGAATAAAATGCTATGGAAGTAGAAATCTAGATTAAACAAAAAAGAAAATTAAATGCTAGAACACTAAAGAAGGGAAATAAAGTGCTAGAACGTTGAATTAACATAAGAAAAAGAAAATAAAAAGAAATGAGACTTTCGAATTAAATAAGTATAATATTGACTATTATAACCATTTATCATGTAAGTACTTAAATTATGATAATTAACAACATTGATAAGTTGTAATTGCTAAAACAAATATTAGTACTATTTAATGATTTAACAATTGATCATAAGCTTAATAATGAAGGTAAGTAAATGAAACGAGTAGGCTAAGTAAACTAAAATTAGAATTTAAAGCAATGTAAGGATATAACAACTACATAAGTGATGCGAAAACGTAATTAAAATGAATTGACCAAATTAAACCCGACCACTCCAAAGGGATAAAAAGTGGAGCTAGAAGGGCCGGAGATCCAAACGAGGTACGTAGGTTGTCGGAGAATCCTCAAGTCAGTAGAATGATCTCCAATTGTCCAATCCTCGGCTGGTGATCCAAGTAATGTAGGCTTCAATATAGGTATTGAAGATTCGGGACTCAGTATATCGGCAGGGTTTCGACATCGGGGCTCAAAGTCGCGCAGTATATCGACAGAGTCTCTCTCACTCAAAATTCGTACTGAAAACGTACGCTGGGGTATGGTATTTATAGAATTTTTCAACCAATGAGATGTTGTCACGTTTTTAGACACGTCAGGCTATTTTGGAGTTGGCCCCTGCCACAATATGAGTTGGTGGTCGCTATGTTTAAGTTGGCGGTCGTCATGTAGGAAAAGGTTCCACAAAGTTCTATTGATGGTCACCACAATGGAGTTGGCGGTCGCCATGTTTGGGAATTGCTTGGACAAGTTACTGGTTTTGAAGGTTTTTAATGGTTAAGGTTCAAATTTCGAGCTTGGATCACTTCCCGGGGATCGAACTGAAGCACTTGTTTTACCTGTTTTTATCATCGGATTCACCTAAGATTGGGTGGGGTCAAATTGGGGTGTCTACAGGTGCCCCTATTTGATATGACTCGTATAGCAACGCGTGATACAAATTATATCAAAGATCTAGAGACAACAGCTATTTGATCGAACCATCAATCTTAGGCCACAAACACACAAGCATACATATGATGTTGGTCGTACTCGAACTTTCATCGAGATGCCTACGTACCCCTTTTGCTAGGGATCAGATCAAAACGTAGTGCCTTGGACAAAATGCAAAGATGCAAAACATGATGCAAAATGTTGCATGATATAGATGTTAACATGATGCAGATGCTGGTATAATCTAATAAATCCTAAAGATCGAGTTAAGATCTAAAGGAAGTGCAAACAAATCAAAGATCAAGTTAAGATCTAAGAACTCGGTTGGGGATAAAATAATTAAAAGGATCGGGTTAAGATCTAAAAAATTATCTTAACCGAAAAAACAATCATGAATTGATTGGTCGAGTTAAGATCTAACAATTTCGGAATGGAAGCGAGATAAAAATAATTAAAAGCCAATTTTTGTGACTTAAAGTTAAATTTATCAGGAGGAAAATCACGAATTAATAGGTCGAGTTAAGATCTGTAAATTCGGGACGAAACGTGAGATAAAAATAATTAAAAACCTAGTTACGGCTTAAAATTAAATTTATTGGAGGAAAACCACGAATTAATAGGTCAAGTTAAGACCTGAAAATTTCGGACGAGACGTGAGATAAAAATAATTAAAAGCCTAGTTACGGCTTAAAATTAAATTTATCGGAGAAAAATCGCGACTTAATAGGTCGAGTTAAGACCTGAAAATTCAGGACGAGACGTGAAATAAAAATAATCAAAAGCCTAGTTATGGCTTAAAATTAAATTTATCGGAAGAAAATAATCAAACAAATATTGTGGAAAACACCCACAAAATAAGGAGTTTAGAGAAATAAAAAAAATTGAAGGGAAGAAGTTTTTTTTTAAGGAGATCATTCTAAAAATAAGGTTTAAAAATTATTATTTGCTTAACAAAATATTTTTGAAAATGCACATAAAATAACACATGCGGAGTTAATATGCAATAAATAACATGTCATAAAGAAAATGTATTTTTTAAAAATTATTTTTGTTAACAAAATGCTCACAACAATAATGATAAATAAAAAAACCTACAATTAAAAGAAGATACAATAATCATACATATAATTTAAAAAAAAAAACCCAAACGGCCCCTCGAGGAAATCCAGAACGCCATTATGCAAAACTGAGGGTTTTTTCCCGACGGCCGCTAGGTTGCCAAAAGTCACATCATGTCAGTTTTGCATGGCGGCCGCCGGGTAAAAACCCTTCCAACATGGCGACCATCATGTGTCTCTTGAGAAACCTGACGGTCGCTACAATGCAAGTTGGTGACCGTTAACTTTAAGCGCGCATATGGTCCTTGAAGCGCACGGACCAGGCTCATTCTTCACATTTCACTCTCTCTCTAGTTCTCTGCACTCTCAACTCTCCCTACCCTTCTCCTTGCTTTCACACTCTTTCTTGCTTTCTCCTTACTCGAGATGTTTACGTTTCTTTTTGTGCTTCTGTTTCTTTTCATGGACGGCTCAAACCAGGGAGACGATGACTTGGCGGCACGACGAGGTCCCTCTGCTACTGAGAGCTCCTCCATGGGGACACTCAGGGATACAACCACCAGTCTCCTTGCTAGCGGGGTCACTGCTACGTAGCCGAGCGCTACGGTGGATGCTCTTCTTCTTGGGGCAGAGTGTGCCTCTTGTTAGAAAGCCGAAGAGGAGGCCCGGGCAGCCGCTGAGGCTGAGATGGCTGATTTTCTGGATCCAGACGCTGGAGAGGGTGATCCTGCACCTTTTGACCCACACACCTATGATCCGGTTCCTCATCGCATTGTATACCGCGGGATGAGACGCTACGAGCCTCCTGCTGACGCGGTTGCTGCTGATGTTCTTCTTCGGGAGCCTAACCACCACATTTCTCGTCAGCGACCTTCGGTAGGTTACCTATTCCTATTATTTCAAATTCAAAGCATATTTTTTATAATATGTGAAACGTAGACGCATGCGTAAGATCCCTCAGATAATGTGTTTTGATATGATGATGAATGATGATGATGGTGTGATGTTGATGTCTTAGTTTAGGGACATTTGCAATAGAGATTAAAACAGTAGGAACATTAGGATTTTGAACAAATAATAAAAGAGGTAATTATTTTAGTGAAAAGCATAAAAATTAAGGGAAAACTTTTTTATTTTTTGAGATATAACAACTAAAAGGGTAATTTTTATCAAAAAGAAATTTTGTCAAGACAATTTTCCAAAAATCATAGAAAATTTTAGGGAAGAAAATTTTTTACAAAATCCTAGAAAAATATTTAGGAAAATTTTGAAGAAGAAAACTTTAGAAAATCGTAGGAAACTTTTTAGGAAAATTTGGAAATATTTGAAAAATCCTAGGAAGAAATTGTAGAAAATTCTAAGAATTTTTTAGAAAATCTTAGAAAATTTTTAGAAAACTTCTTGAAAATTTTGAAAAACATTTAGAAATTTTTGAAAAACCTTTAGAAAATTTTAGAAAATTTTGAAGAAGATTTAAAAAAAATCCTAGAATTCTTTTTTTTTTTTTAAACAAACTGAAAGAATTTTTAGAAAATTTTAGAAATTTTGAAGAAGTTTTAGGAAAATGTTAGAAATTTTTTTTTTTAGAAAAAATTTAGAAAATCAAGGAAAATTATAGAAACTTTGGGTAAATTTTTAGAAGAATTCTAGAAAATCTTAGAAAATTCTAAAACAATTGAGAAAATTTTTAAAAAATTATAAAAGTTGAATAACAATTTTGAGATAATTCAAGAAATTTTAAGAAAATCGTAGATAATGAGAAACAAATTTGAGATAATTCTTATGAAAATCCTAAAAATTAAAGAAAAATGGGACAAAGGAGGCAAACTACCAACATTAAAGGGGGAGATTTTTTTTACTTTTTTCTCTTTTTATTATTATTATTTTTTATTATTATTTTTATTTTATTTTAACACAAAAGATAGATATCTGCCTAGCGTACCAGGGTTCAAGGTTCTTAGTATTTTTTTAGGGTTTCAAAGAACTAGAGGGTCGTCATATACACACGAACCTAGAGTTAGGGTGTCTAGTCTTTTTCTAAGACTTCTGAAAGAATCGAAGGGCCGTCACATAAACACGAACCTAGAGTATGAGGATTTGCCTGATTTATCAAGGCACGAGAAATCGAAGAGTCGTTACTTACACGCGAACCTAGAGTTAGAGGATTTGCCTAATTTATCAAGGCTTGAAAGAACCGGATGGGTCGTCACATACACATGAACCTAGGGTTAGGATGCATAGTTTTTTTCTAGGACTTTTTGAATGAAAGAACCGAAGGGTCGTCACTTACACACGAACCTAGGGTAGGAGAATTTGCCTGATTTATCAGGGCTTGGAAGAATCGAAGGGTCGTCACGTACACACGAACCTAGGGTTAGAGGATTTGCCCGATTTATCAGCGCTTGAAAGAACCGGAGGGTCATCACATACACATGAACCTAGGGTTAGGGTGCCTAGCCTTTTCCTAGGACTTTTTGAAAGAAAGAACCGAATGGTCGTTACTTACACACGAACCTAGGATAGGAGAATTTGCCTGATTTATCAAGGCTTGAATGAATCGAAGGGTTGTCACTTACACACGAACTTAGGGTAGGAGTATTTGCCTGATTTATCAGGGCTTGAAGGAACCGAATGGTCGTCACTTACACACGAACCTAGGGTTAGGGTACCTAGTTTTTTCCTAGGGCTTTTTGAAAGAAAGAACCGAAGGGTCGTCACACGAACCTAGGGTTAGGGTACCTAGTCTTTTCCTAGGGCTTTTTGAAAGAAAAAACCGAAGGGTCGTCACTTACACACGAACCTAGGGTAGGAGAATTTGCCTGATTTATCAGGGCTTGAAGGAACCAAAGGGTCGTCACATACACACGAACCTAGGGTTAGGGTACCTAGTCTTTTCCTAGGGCTTTTTGAAAAAATCCGAAGGGTCGTCACATACACACGAACCTAGGGTTTTCTTTCAGACATTTTCTGCACTTTGCTTTGTTTGATCTATTTTTTATATATCTTCTGCTTGTTTTCTTCTTCTCAGGCTGGCCGCTATGTTAGAGGTTTTGGAGGTTCTGCCTCCGGAGAGGTATTGGAGTGGTATGACACCCTCCCTGCTCCTAGCTGGGTCATTATTGATGCCTCTAGCTTTGCTCGATTCATACCCCTGCTAGGTAGGACGAGCAATGACCAGGTCTGGCTGACAGCCTTGGCTGAGCGGTGGTGGGATACCACCAATACCTTCCATTTTACCACCTTTGAGGCTACCCTGATGCCTCTCAACTTCGCACTGATCATCGGTATTCGGGTTGGGGGGCACCCATTCTGTTTGATCCGACCATCAGCCATTCTATTAATGTGCTGCTGTATTTCCTCGGAGCCGTTCCCACTTAGATGGACAGAGACTGGGTTCGATATACTTGGTTCTTCGAGCGTTTCCACCACTTTCACTACTTTGAGCCCCGCCACTTCGAGTGGGTCGCCCGGGGCTTTTTGATGTATATGTTTGGTACCTCCTTGTTTTCGAACAAGGAGAATACCATTCATTTTCATTACCTTGGTGCCCTTACTCGTTTGGACCGGGTTACCTCATTCGACTAGGGAGGAGCTGCTATGGCCACCCTTTATGGATTCATGCGAACGCTGACCCAGTTCCCTCAGGAGCTTAGCATTGGGGGATACTAGAAGGTTTAGGAGGCATGATTTAGTTTCTGTATTCTTTCATTCATTTTTATTCTCATGTTATTCATTATTTACTGATTGACACATTCTTTATTGTAGCTGTGGACTTACGAGTTCCTCAAGCTTCATGTCTCGGCGAACTCCGCAGCAGACCCTCTGGTTATTCCCCGAGCAGCCCGGTAGTCCCGTGGGCTAAAGGGGAAGAAGGCTGGAGGGAAGGACATAGATCGTTTTCGAGTCTCACTGGACCGGTTGACCCCCGACCAGGTATCATTTTACTGTGTCTACCGCATTGCATATTTATTTATGGCTTCTCATTGCACTGTATGCTTTTATTCTGCACACTAATCACTGTATTCTGTGCATTGGCAATCATACTGTACTGTATGCACTGCTTACTATTTTCTATTTGCACTATTATGCAGGTTCCCTGGAATGTTTGGCGAGGAGTTGAGGATCGGACCGGTGAAGATCTGATGCACAGCGGGGATATCGCCTCTAGGCGAATCCTGCTGGAGGGGCCATTTAGTAGGGAGTATTATCTCGGTGAGCGAGTGGTCTGTCAGTCGCTCGACCTTGAGCACTTCAGGATACCGGTGGTTCCTCCAGCCTGCTTACGCCGGACTGATCATATAGGCCGTGTCGACTTGCTGCTGGAGACAATGGGGACTCCCGTGTCAGAGCTACTGGTAGCGGAGGGGGATTACACAACCTGGGCACGGGCGCATCTGATGGGCCCCCTAGGTCTTGGCCCAGCTGGTCCTAGCGGTAGGAGGAGAGGACAGGCACCAGAGGTTGCTGATACTGGTGCTGATGCTGGAGTGGGACCTGCCGCTGCTGCTGGAGCTACTGGAGCTGCTGCCCCCGAAGCTGGAGCTGGAGGAGTGATAGGTCCGGAGATCCCTTGAGAGATCCAGACCGTAGCCTATGGCTTCCTTCTCTCCCTTCTTCTTCCAGTCCCGCCAGTTTTTGAGTTCAGAGCAGAGATTGGCCAGGTATTTCCTTTTCCTTATTCCTTCCATTCATTTTCTGCTTCATTTGTCTGGCCGACTTCATCTTCTTCTTTCTGTAGGCACGGGTGGACTGGACGATGCTGATGGTCACCAGCCTGAGAGTGATGGTCCAATAGATGGACGCCTCGATGCGGGTGGCCGGCATTGCTTTTACGCCAGTAGCCATTGTAAGTAACTCATGTGTTCCTTTTTAGTTTTTCTACATTTTCTTGCCTTTTATTCTTGTTCTGAGTCTTGCTTTTCTTTTAACAGCCTCCAGCTCCAGTTGCCGGTGTTGTGCCTCCACAGGCCCCAGTTGGGCCTCCTTCCCCAGCCCGGGTTAGAGGCCGTGGTTCCCGGGCGTCTTCTCAAGCCCGTTTTAGGGGCTCGGTCTCATCTTCTTGGAGCCAATCCAGAGTTATTTCCTCTTCAGACAACGATGATGGTGATGACTTTGACCGGCTCTTTGAGGATAATAGCTCGGAGGAGGTTGGTCCCTCCCGTCGAGTCCTCCTGAGGCCTCTTTAAGAGAGAGAGCTCTTTTCCCCTAGCCTTTATTAATTTTTTATGGGCCTGCGCGCCCCAGTCAGATACATTTACATACACTTGATCCACGGGCCTGCGTGCCCCAATTTTGTTGGTTATTGGGTCTGGGTGTCCCAGTTTATATTCTGATACACTGTATTGCATTTTTGGGCCTTCGTGCCATTTTACTATTTTATGTTCATCTATTATGTGATTTTCTCTTCTTTACTGCTCAAATTGTCTTGTATGTATGTCAACACTTTACACAAACCACAAAAACTACTAACTGAATATTCCCTTCACATTTCGTCACGGCGGCCGCTCCTATAGAACCATTTCAACATGGCGGTTGCCACCTTCAACTTGTCGGCGCCTGGTCAAAGCGATGATGTCACTATACTCTGCTTTTCCAAGTTTGCGGTCGCCAAGTACATGGTGGCGGCCGTCAAGATGGATGTGACTTTCGTCAACTTTTTGGTTTCCCGCCTTTTTTGCCTTATAAACTCAGCCCTGGAGGCTCCCCTTTTCTGTTGCTTACACTCAAATAGCTACCCCACTCTCTTCATGGATTGAAGCATTCTACCACATCGAGCGTCTGAACTTCACTTTTTTTGGAATCAACTCTTTATTTCATCTCATGGCCGTGTAGATTGACGAACTGCTGTTGAAGGCTGCTGTTCAACTATGGGATCCACAATCCCACGTCTTTCGATTTGGCCTCGAAAAACTTTGACCCATTGTGGAGGAGTTCACTGCCATTTTGGACTTGTCTTCCCAGAGTTCTGTCATCGTTCCTACCCCTTTTCTCTTGGTTCGGCAGCAAGTGATGCAATTTTGTGGCCTTTCCAGGATGGAGGCTTCTCTTATAACCTCGGGTGACTGTCTTGACCTCCCATGGCTTATTGAGAGGTTTTATCCTACTGGTGACCTCATCGATATCGACTGTCAGCTGCGTCGTCGTTATGCACTTTGCTTCTGCCTCCTCGCCCAGTATCTCTTTGTCTCTTCTGACGGGCGGGTTAGTTGTTCCATGGTTGACATTGCTGGCCAAATGTGGACGGGAAAGGAATTTGTGCCCCTGGTTCTGGCCGAAACAATGCTGGGCTTGGACGCTGTTCATCGTGGCAAGACCACCACCTTTGCTGGCAGCCCTTTAATTATCTAGGTTAGCTTTGTATCAAGTTTTTTGTCATACTGTAAATCTTTTCCCTTACTATTCTAACCCTTGTTACAGATATGGCTAATGGAAAAGGTAAACCTGGTGCAACAACCTCCTTCTGACAGGCACAACGCCGCTGCTTTCCTTTACCACCCACGTTATCAAATATGTGACACTGAGGCATCTTGGCGACAATATCTTTCTTCTCTGACTGGTTCAGACCTTACCTGGCAATGCCCTTGATGGCGGATTTTTGCCATGACTTTGACCACTATGAATCATCCTGGTGTGTTGCTTGTTGGTTTGTGTCAGAATACTTTCTACTACCCTCATAGGATCATGCGGCAGTTCAGTTGAAGTTAGACCATCTTCCCCAACATTTGAGACCGTCTATTTTCTTCTGCATTGCGGGCTCCTTTTCTAGCACAGTATCGGGATGCTTGGCCATCTCGCTCATTGATGGAGATGCACGAGTTGCAATATCCCGATCTTTCTACTGAATACAAGACATAGTTGACACAAGACAGGGAGAAGAAAGACAGAGAAGAGGTGAAACAAGCAACAAAAAGGAGAAGAGTTTGAGGATCTCTACTTTATTTTGAAAAATTTCACAATTTTTTCTTTTTTTATAGAGTTTGGGACTTGTGTGCCCTCTCATTTTTATTCAAAACTTTGTAATTCTGATCAAAGTAATGACAAATTCCACTTTATGTTTAAAATGGCTTAAATTTATCCAAAGTTTTAATGACTTTATTATTAGAATTCAGAAATTAATTTGCATTAGTCGTACTCAGATTTAAAGATGGTTAAAAACAAAGCAAGCGGCTGGATTTCTTAAAGAAGCTGCTTACGTATCCCAAGAAAGTGAAATCAGGCCTTGACGTAGTTCGGGCTTGGTTTTCACTCGGGTATTAACACTCTCCTTTTGTAGTGCCATGACTTTTGCCAAGGTCGCCCTTTCAGATTTTCGGCCTTACGGGCTGCTCTAACTTTTTCTTGAGTCGCATTTTTGATTTTCAACCCAACGAGCTTTTATTTTATCTTTATTTCTACCTTAGGGATAATACTTTTTAAGCTGGTCGAGGTTTACTGGGGCGGAGATTACATTGCCGTCTAGATCCATAATAATAACTGCACCACCGGTCATGATGGCTTTGATAAGAAACGGTCCGGATCTGTTTGGCTTGAACTTGCCTCTTAGGTCGAAGATGGGAGCTGATTTCTTTGAGAACCAAATCTCCTTCTCTGAGGTCCCGAGTCCTAACTTTCTTATTGAATGCGCGAGCTATCCTCATTTGGTAACCTTGTACATAAAATAGGGCTTGCAGTCTTCTTTCATCAAACAAAAGAAACTCTTTCATTGGGTTCCTCTGCCATTCTACTTCTGAAATACTGACCTCGGCCATTACCCTTAGCGAAGGGATTTCCACCTCAATGGGAAGGACGGCTTCCATCCCGTACACTAAAGAGTATGGCGTAGTTTCGGTTGAAGTTCTGATCGACGTTCGGTATTCCCAGAGTGCAAATGGTAGATGCTCCGGCCAATCCTTGTGCGAGTTGATTGTCTTTTGCAAAATTTTCTTGATGTTCTTGTTTACTACCTCGACTGCTCCATTGGTTTGCGGCCGATATGGCGAGGACTTGTGAGCCACTATCCAGTATTCCTTGAAAAGGTCTAAGACTTCCCCTTGGAAATGTGAACCATTATCCGAGATGACCTCGTAGGGAACTCCGTACCGATAGATGATATTTTGCTTGATGAATTTGGCAACATGGGAGGCTTTTAACACCGAGTAGAAAGCAACTTCTACCTACTTGGTGAAATAATCAACGGCCACTAAGATAAACTCGTGTCCATTAGATTCCTTTGGTGTTACTCTGCCAATCACATCGATGCCCCATACTAAAAATGGCCATGGTGACGTCAGGTTGTACAGCTGAGACGGGGGAACGTGCATGAGATTTGTGTGAATCTGACACTTATGACACATCCGCAAAAATTGTATACAACCCGTCTCCATCGTCATCCAAAAGTATCCTTGTCGTAAGATCTTCTTGGCTAACATATTCCCACTCATGTGTGGCACAAAGACTCCTGCGTGTATTTCTTTTATCAGCTCTTGGCTCTCTTTAGTGTTTACACACAGCTTGTTAACCCCATAATGTCCTCGTTTGTACAGTCTACCACCACAAATGACAAATTGCGCAGATAGTCGTCGTATTGCCCTTTTGTCCTCTTTGCTGGCAAACTTGGGATATTCTCCTTTCTCTATGAAGTTCTGAATGTCAAAGTACCATGGAAGGCCGTCAGTGCTTTCTTCAATAACAGCTGTCATTTCGTATGCCGGCTTTCTCTTCTACTATATTATCAGAGGTCTCATTCGCACTCCGGGTGGTATGTCAATCATGAATGCTAGGGTGGCCAATGCATCGGCGAACTTGTTCTACAGTCTCGGTACATGGGTAAAGATTACTGATTCAAAGCACAGTATCAGCTTCTCCAGCTCTTGATGGTAGAGAATTAAGGTTAAATCCCTGACCTTCCATTCTCCCCTTGCTTGCGAAACTACTAGTGCTGAGTTTTTGATGACTTCCAGTTTCCTTGCCCCTAGTTCTAAAGCTGCCTCCAATCCTGTTAAACATGCTTCATATTCAGCCTGATTGTTGGTGACGTCAAAATTGAGTTTTAGGGACAACGGAACATGTGAATCATTGGGGATGACAAGAAGGACTCCTATTCCGTAGCCATATTGATTAGACGCGCCATCAAAATATAAAGTCCATTTATCATCCCCAACTTTCATTAGCTGTTCGTCGGGAAACTGAAATTCTGTGTCTTCATCCCCATCAACTGGTTGGTTGGCCAGAAATTTTGCCACTGCTCTGCCCTTAACTGACTTTTGGGTGACATATTATAGATCAAACTCGGATAATAGCAGCAACCATCAAGCCAGCCTTCCTGTTAGTGCCGATTTTTCGAATAGATACTTCAACGGGTCCATCCGAGAAATGATGTTTATTGTGAAAGATAACATGTAGTACCTTCGTTTTCGGGAAGCCCAAACCAAGGTCCAACACATCTTCTCCAACGGCGTGTATCGTATTTTTGACCCGGTCATCTTTTTGCTTAAGTAGTAGACGGCTTTTTTGACTCAAATTTCACCTTCTTGTGCAAGCATGCATCCCATAGCTGAATCAGTTATTGACAAATAGAGGGTTAGCGGCCTGTCAGGTTCGGAAGGAGCTAGAACAGGGGGATTTTGTAGGTACTGTCGTACGGCATCAAAGGCGTCTTGGCATTTCTGATCCCATTCAAATTCAACTCCTTTCTTCAATAGACGAAAGAGCGGTTCGCAGGTAGTAGTCAATTTTGCGATGAAGCGGCTAATAAATTGGATCTTTCCCAGAAAACCCCTAACTTCTCGCTCGGTCCTTGGAGGAGACATTTCCAAAATTACTTTAATCTTTGAAGGATCGACTTCAATGCCTCTTTGAGTGATCATGAATCCGAGCATCTTTTCGACAGTGACTCCGAAGGCACACTTTTGCCGGTTGAGCCGCATTCTGTACTTTCGAAATCTTTCAAAGAACTTTCGCAGTGCTACGATGTGGCCATCTCGATCCTTAGACTTGACTATCATATCATTCACATACACTTCGACCTACTTGTGTATCATGTCATGTAGTAAGTAGTGGCAGCCCTTTGATAGGTTGCCCCTGCATTCTTTAGACCGATTGGCATCACACGATAACAATAGGTGCCCCAGGGTGTGGTGAATGTCGTCTTTTCTCTATCTTCGGGACTCATCAGAATCTGGTTGTACCCAAAAAAACCATCCATGAATGATAGCAAGGCATGCCCTGCTGTACTGTCCACTAAGACATCGATGTGTGGCAACGGAAAATCATCTTTTGGGCTAGCCTTGTTGAGATCCCGGAAATCCACGCAGACCCGGATACGACCGTCCTTCTTTAAAACTGACACTATATTAGCTACGCACTTCGGATACTCAGTTACCATTAGGAATCCAACGTTGATCTGTTTGGTAACTTCTTCTTTGATTTTCAGAGCCCATTCTGGTCGGATGCATCTTAATTTTTTTTTGACCGATTTAGCATCGGGGTATAGAGGGATATGGTGCTGGACGATGTCGGGATCAATTCCAGGCATATCCTCATAAGACCATGCAAACATATCTTTGAATTCTTTTAATAAAGTTATTAATTGTTCTTGTTCAGCTAATGATAAAGAAGAACCAATTTGAACATTTTGTGGATTATTTTCATTACCCATATTTATTGACAAAGTTTCTTCAATTATTGGTTGGACACGCATTTCTTCTTCTCTTTTTATTAAAAATTTTATTTCTTCGGAAGTATTTTCGTCGAATTCAAAATCGTCAGAAAGTGTATGAAATAAATCAAACAAAGCAGAGTAACAGGAAATTTTATTTATTTCATCAAAAACAGCGGGGATTACAAACTCGATAGTAAAAGAAGAAAGGGGAGCACCAACAGACGTGCTCTCGATTACAGACTCAAACCTGATCCCAGACTCGGGACAAACAAAGTGCACATCATTAGACTCGACGGTCCAGTTCTTTACTTCCTTTGTGGCGGCGCCAATAATGAGCCGGGTACAGTCGATCGGTGCGCTGAAACCTATCATGCAACAGTCCGATTTAATTATGTGTAGCTGAGGCATCTTCTTGTGGAACAGTATTTCCAGGTCAGTACCGTCGAGTTTATCAGCCCAATCCTATTTCTGAACCTTTTTTTCCTTTCTTTTCTCCTTCCATTGTTTCTTCCTCCTCTGTGTCGGACAACTGGTGGCTGAAAAAGATCTTCCACCCAGGCAGATTTTGATTGGTTTCTTCGTCATTCCACAGTTCTGGAAAGCCACAATACGAAAAATCCTCTCCTTCTTTGATGAAGTATCCATTGAGTGTTCTGGAATAATTGGCCTTTCGTTTCCTTCTAGGCCCTTCAAGATCTTCTTCCATCGGTTCATACCCAATACTAAAACGGTGCAAAGTTGGCAATACCTGAATGGGTTCCAGGATTCTCTGCAGTTTACGTCCCAATCCCATACTGGGGAAGAAGGACATTTTTCTCATCGTAGTTACAGCCTTCGGCTTGACATATCTTTCTTCCTCATTCATCAGCATCTAAACAGCCTATACTTCATCAAATCGAAAACCACTGAGCAACACATCATCTTCACTATGTTGGACTTCTAGCAAAGTTGTGCCCTCTCCTCCTTTCGCAGGGTGAATACTTTCCTCTCCATGAATGGTCAAAACTGCCCCATCCTTTATCAATTTCAATTTTTGGTGAAGGTTAAAGGGTACCGCCTGAACATTCGGGTTATGTAGCCATGGCCTGCACAGCAGCAGATTGAAGGAAGCCAGGATGTCTAGTACGTGAAACTCTACAGATGTTTTCAAAGGTCCCACTAAAATGGCAAATGACACTAATCCCAGTACATCTCTTCTTGTGTTGTCATAGGCATGCACTCCTTGATTGCAGGGAGTGAACTGGTCTGGCCCCATCCCTAAGCAGACGGCTGTTCTTAACGAACAGACGTTCAAAGCAGACCCATTATCAATAAGGGTAACCGGGACCCACTTTTCTAAGCACTTGATGGTGATATGAAGCAGCTTGTTGTGACTTTTTTCTTCAGCGGGAAGATCCTTATCAGAAAAAAAAAATGACTTTTGGTTCGACGGTTGGCAGAATAAGCCAAATAAGCTGTTCGAGGGTTGCATCTATCGGGACACCGGCCTTATTCAACACTTTCAAAATGACTTGCCTGTGCTTGTGTGAAGCCATCAACAAGCCCGAGATACTGATGTTGGGCTGTGTCTTTTTCAATTTTCTCAATACGGCATCATCCTCATGTTCTCGCTCTATCTCTTTCTCTTTTCTACTCGCTTGTCCCCTCTCTAGCTGAGCTGACTTAAAATGTCTTCCACTTCGGGTAAGGTGCTCCACACCATCTTCAGGGTCCCATAAGCCAGGCATGATATTATCAGTCGGTCTCACTTCGTTTAAGTGTGGAGGGCTTTTAAATGCCCACAAGTCATTTAAGTTACTAATGGCTGCCCTTTTCCTTCTTTTCTCGTCGTCTTCGATAGCCTATCTACTGTCAATTTCCTCCAAGATATCTTCCTCAATAAAATCTATCTGCTGCTCTTGAGTGGCCCAAAAGTTGGCCCACTCGACCCCATCAGATTTCAACACAATCCTTACCGGCCAATAGGATTGCATGTCATCAACGTGTACCTCTTCCTCAAAAAGTTAGGGGAGGGTAATTCCATCGAGTACATCGCCAAACCCATAAGGCCTAGTGGGATAGTCCAACGGCCAATCATCCACCTCGTTGTGTTCCTCTTCCTCATATTGGTAAACTTGGATCATGGGTCAATACCATTCCCAGGCATTATCGTTCCATTCTTTCATTCTGTCTCGGCTATCTCTAATCACCATGAATGAACAACTTATCGAATCCTTGATAGGTGGAACAAACGGGCGCGATAGGTGTGCTGAAAAAATAAACTAACTCGGGTCTTCAGACTGTCCCAAAGTCGCATAATTGACCCCAGCCTGCCTAGCATGATTTGGCAATGGGTTAGTAGTAACGCTCAGCTTTGGGGTTGCTGATGAAGGAGGAATCACTTTGTTGTCAATGAGGTTTTGGATCTCGTGATAGAGTCTCAAACACTTGTCAATTAAGTGCCCGTGGCCTTGGTGGAAGGCACAGTATTGGGAGGCATTGTACCTCGGAGGAAGTGGATCGGGAACATGCATGGGGTCCAATGGCTTGATGAGCCCTTTCTCGATGAGTCAATTCAGGACGGTGGATAAAGAAATATTGAGGGGAGTGAATACCCTTCTTGCCTTTTGTTACTGTTGGCCATTGTCTGACTGCTAAAGATTATTCGTCGGATGGGTAGAAGGATTTAGAAAGTTCACCTCGCCCGAGCAAGTAGCGGATTGATTTTGGTTGGTTGCAGGGAAGGTCCTTCTTAGTGGTTTCTGGCTTGGCTCGGCTTTTTCAATATTCCCAAACTGGATAGCAACTTTAATCTGGACCCCGGCGTCAAATAATTTCTTGAATGTGGAGAGTGGCTACGCGATCAAGTAACGCTTTAACAGAGACTGCAGGTTTTTCACCACCATCCTTACTTGCTCCTTTTCTGAAAGTTGATTTGTCATCTTAGCGGCCTTACCCCTCCACCAGGTCATGAAGTCCACAAAAGATTTCCTGTTCTCCTATCGGGTTATTTCGAGCTCTAGGGTAGTTACATCCAGCTGTACGTTATAATTATACTGGCTGATAAAAATCGTTACGATGTCTTTCCAAGTTCTAGTTTTAGCTACATCAAGAGAGAGAAACCATTTTTGGGCTATCGCAAAAAGAGATCGGTGAAAGAGCTGAGCCTTCAACAGGTCATCAATCCCCATTGGCGATAAGGTACCGACATACATTCGGAGATGAATTCTGGGATCTCCGGTTCTATCAAAATTTTCCATGTCTGGCATTTTGAACTTTTTTGACAATTTTGCATCTGGAAATAGGCAGAGTCCCCCTACATCGAGCATGTATTCCTCAATTCCCTTAGCTTTTCTGAGGACCTTTTCCATCCTGTTGATTTTCTCAATCAGTGCAGATTCTTTAAGCTACGCAGTGTTTTCTTCCTCAACTATCACCTGACGAGGGTTTTGTGGAGGTGGTGGGACAACTTGCGGTCCATCGGGGACTTGGTTGTCATCCCAAAAGTCCTCTCCATTCTCATTTGTCTCATCTAGTTGTCCATTCACAACAGGGATACGGACCTGAATTGCCCGAATCTGTGCCTAACATTGCACTTGAGCCTGGGTCTGTTGCTCTACGGCTCTCTGTATATCAGTA
>JAOTRH010059528.1:0-18720 GCA_034768845.1 Heliamphora exappendiculata
CCACGACGTTCCAATTGAGTAAAATAGTTGAGGCATGTAGCCAAGGTGAGCGTTTACCTTTCGCAACGAGGCTAGGATAGGTTAAGTGATCAATATACCATCAAGTCTACTCTGTAATTCACGACGTGAAATTCATGATACTGTTCTGGAAGTACTTGAGGTTGGGCATTTGCATTTTATTTATCTGCATCATGCACTCACACTCCTGTCCTTATATGTGCTCATCCTGTTGAAAATGATAGTTTACTTATATTTTTGTTCCCTTAACTCTGCATTGGTTGTTATACGATATGTATTATAGAATATATTGTCGTGAGTTTGTTAGACGATTTAAGAAATTTGCTTCTAAGCTCCTGCTCATGGCATTTATGCCACAGGTGAAGAAGAAGAACAGTTCGAGGAAGGTGCGTTTGTTGAGGAAGGAGACTTTGAAGAAGGGAGAGTGTGGTAGGAGCAGGATAATCCCAACGACGTAGTTTGAAGACGGAGTCTATTTACTTTTGATCTTTCGTTTAGTTTTTCACGGACATAATGTAACTTTTGTTAAGCTTTCTAGATGACTGTACTTATTAAGTATTTTGAACAATCTCCAAACCGTTAATGATGTAATAGTTACCTTAAGTATTTATGAGCATTCGGCTAGAATATGTCCCTTATTTATAGTTACATATATCCTGACATGTCCAGGGAATGGGGTGTCACATGGCTGACCACCTATCGTGCCTATATCGATTATGATCGACGGAGGGTATTGATTTGTACACCCGAAGGTGACTATTTTTGTTTCATGGGTGATCAGGATGATGGTTCAGTGCCCATACCTGGTGTTCTGAGAAATTGAGAAAACCTTAGTTTCCTCTTTTCTGTTCTCATATTGGATGAGGCAATTGGGGTTCAAGGAGAGTTTTTTCATGTGATTTGTGACTATCTAAATGTCTTTCCTGATGATCTATTTGAGTTACCACCGAGTCATGAGGTAGAATTCTCTCTCGATCTCGCTCCAGAAGCTACTCCTATTTTAATGCCATCTTATCATTTTTGCACCAGCAGAGTTGCGAGAGCTTAAGGTACAACTTCAGGAGTTGCTAGATAAGGGATTTGTATGCCTGAGTATGTTGTCATGGGGAGCTCCAACCTTATTTGCCAAAAGAAAGGATGGGTCCTTGAGATTGTGCATTGATTATCGAAAACTGAATTAGGTGGCGATAAAAAACAAGTATCATATGTCGAGGATTGATGATTTGTTCAATCAATTAAAGGGTTCGAGTTATTTTTCGAATATTGACTTGAAGTTAGGGTATCATCAGTTGAGGATCAGGGAAGAGGGCATAGCAAAGATCGGCTTCCGAACTCATTATGGTCACTATAAGTTTTTGGTTATGTCATTCAGTTTGACAAACGCGCCTACGGCATTCATGGACTTGATGAACCGTATATTCCATCTATATCTTGATAGTTTTGTGGTCACGTTTGTTGATGACATTCTTATCTACTCATCATCGAGGGAGATACATCAGGAGCACCTACGTGTTGCTCTACAGCTTTTGAGAGATTTGAGAAGTGTGAATTCTAGATGCCTGAGGTGAAGTTTCTTGGACATGTGGTATTGGGGGGATGGAGTATCTATGGATTCTTCAAAGACTAATGCAGTGACGAGTTAGGAACAACCAAAGAATGGGTTTGAGATTCGCAGCCTTTTGGGTTTGGCAAGCTACTACCGACGATTCATGAAAGATTTTTCTCAACTCGTCACGCCGATGACTCACCTTACTCGGAAAGGAGTCAAGTTTTTTTGGAGTGAATCTTATGAGTTGGCATTCCAAGAGCTGAAAAAGAGATTGATGAGTGCACTAGTGTTAGTTATTCTCGAATAAGGTTTGGGTTACACAGTTTATTGTGAGGCGTCGCATGATGGCTTAAGTTGTGTCTTGTTACAGGAGGGTAAGGTGGCGGCTTACAGATTTCGAAAGTTAAACACTCGTGAATAGAACTATCCAACACATGACTTGGAGTTGGCAACCGTGGTTTTTTCCTTGATGGCATGGCAGCACTATTTGTACGGTGAACATTTTGAGGTTTTCTCTTCTCACAAGAGTTTGAAATACATGTTTTCTCATAGGGACCTTAATCTATGCTAGCAAAGGTGGATGCATTTTATGGAGGATTATAACTTTGATCTCCAGTATCACCCCAGGAAGGCCAATGTCATGGCCAATGCTCTTCACAGGAGATCTTATCATTCATTAGCTTCTATTGCCATGCAAGAGTGAGACATGCCTGAGGAGGTTAGTGAGTTTGATTTGTGTCTCAGGGAGACAAAAGAGGGTGCGGCCCTTTATTTAGTGGTTTCATGACATATGTTGATTACCCATGTTCTAGAGGCGCAGCAGACAGATAAAGAAGCTCAGATGTTATGGGATCGTGTTGCTAATGGGAGAGACACCAAGGGATGGGTTGTGAGCCCAGATCATAGTTTAATATTTGTTGGGAGAGTGTTTGTGCTAAAATCATGATGTGGCGATGTGTTACGTGATTTTCACCATTCTCGTCTTGTAGTGCACCCGGGAGGTACCAAGATGTATCATGATCTGTGTCGTCAATTCTGGTGAAAGGGAACGAAGAGGGATGTGGTTCAGTTTGTTTCTCGGTGCCTTACTTGTCAACAAGTGAAGACAGAACATCAGAGGCCGGCAGGGTTGCTACAACCGTTGCTAATATTATAATGGAAGTGGGATAACATCACGATGAATTTTGTATCTAGACTTCCTCGATCACCAAAGGGGCATAACGTTGTTTGGGTTGCGGTTAACAGACTGAAGAAGTTTGAGCACTTTTTTCCCATACGTGTGAAGGATTCAGTGAATAGGTTGAGTAAGTTATATGTTAGTGAGGTTGTTTGGTTACACGGAGTGCCCGTATCTATTGTTTCTAATCGAGACCTGTGTTTTACGTAACATTTTTAGCAGAGTCTTTAAGTAGCTTTGGGGATGAATCTACTTTTCAGCACTTCTTTTCATCCTCAGACGGATTATCAGTTCGAACGTACTATACAGATTTTAGAGAACATGCTAAGAGCTTGTGTACTCGATTTTTGGGAGTCTTGGGAGGAACATTTGCAGTTGGCAGAGTTTGCATATAATAATAGCTATCAGTCTAGCATTGGGATGGCACCTTTCGAGGCCTTGTATGGAAGGTTGTGTAGGTCTCCAGTATGTTGGACAAATGCAAAAGAAATAGCAATTTTGGGACCCGACTTGGTGCGGGAAATGACGAAAAAGATTACTATGATTCACCAACGCTTGGTGACAGCCCAGAGTCGTCAGAAGAATTACGCTGATTAAAGGAGGAGGCCGTTGGAGTTTGGGGTGGGAGACCACGTGTTTTTTGAATGTTTCGCTATGCCAAGGTTTGATGAGATTTGGCCATAGCTATTGGAGGCAAAACTGCCAAGATCATTGTTTTTGCTAACGATTTTCAGAAGAAAAAAAAATTAACTAAACGGGAAAATGCCAAAATTGGCTCTAGATAGAACTTTTGACGTCGAACAATCAAAATTAAAACCCGAGCAACCAAAGTTAATTTAGAAGAATACCTTTTACAGGTTAAATTTTTAACTACATTTTTTATTCCGAGTTGAAGCTCCTATAAGACCTTTTACTATATTCCCTTATGCAATTCTTGAATATAGTGTGGGTTATAAACTATTAAGAACTCGTACCGGCAGAACCTAGATAGCTTTAGTCTTGAAGATAAGTTATGAAACTGGTTTAGCCTCCTCGCATATTTATAGAATTACAGTAAGAACCTATAGAGTAATTATGAATCAAACTTCTAGTAGAACACAGATACATATCAGCGATTTCTCCAATTAAGCAAACCTCATAGCGATATCTACAATTATGAAAAACTAGCAGCGATTTTTACAATTTTCATAAAACACTACATTACAGTTCACACCACTAAAGAACTATAATTGCACTCTGACCCACAATCTCAAAATCATCTTGCATTGAGCTCTTGTTATTAAATGCTTAATATTTCTCCTCACGTCAAGATTCCCGATACCCGTCAATTAAATTTAATTACTGACAATTTAATTTAATCGGTATCTTCAATTTCTTATGCCCTTTTGCTTAACTTATTTGGCCGCCGAATAATCAAATCCACCTACAGGTAAGGCTATTCAAAAATTCTTCCAACCCACCCAACCGCCTCGCATCCGCCCACACCGCACGGACCCAACCCAAGCAAACTAAAAGCAAATGACAAAACAAATTGGATGGTTGAGAAAGAGACTACACGGGTCGGTTGATGATGGAAGTTTTAATAACTTCCACCCGCTATTCAATCGACCCACCCACATATAATATATATTACTTAATTATTTTTTGTTTTATTGTTAATTTGTAATTCATAACTTCTAACCTAACCATTAATCCGTAAGGCATAAATAGAAAATTAAAAATTAAAAATTCTAAGCCTCAATATCTCATACCTAAATATCTTTCTCATTTCTTTAACCCCAAAATATTTTTGATTTCTAATTTTTTATAACATTGAGTCAATGGCTTCGTGAGCCACTGACCTATATTTATTAATTTATTTTATTTTTTATTTGGTGTTTATTACCTTATATCATGAATGTATGATATTAGTTTTTGTTAGTACTCAAATGTATTGTTGAAAAATATTTTGTTTAAATTGATGTAGTCTATATTTTGATCGTGGATTAATTAAAATTTTAATAAAATATTTATTTAATTTTTAAACTGTCAACCCGCTCAATCTACCATTGCAAAATCACAAAAAAAGAACAACTAATCCGTTGGTTTTATAAAGCAAGTGGTTCGGTGGTAGATTGAAATTTTTTATACCGCCATAAATTGTTTGATTAATGGATTTTCTCTCAATCCGCACCGCGCAGACCCGCTCACACCTATACCTACAGGGTTTGACCCGATCAAAACTTATAAGCTTTCTTAAGAAAGTATCGACAATCCTGATTTTTTGGGACGTGAATTTCGTCAATAATTAATATTCACCATATAAATAATATATCTATCCAACTCACCGAGAATATAAACCCATATAAGATCGCACCCTATGATGAATCAAAATAACGAATATTAAATATACGCAAATTAATAATTAATTCAGGATTAAGAGTACCAGAACTATTCATAATAACCTCGGGGTATAAATTAATTTATATAGTTAGTATAAAATTAATTACCCCAATATATCCCATTCAATACACACAAAGTATACTAGCACAGAAAGTCAGAATAACAAATGACGCTATTAGTTGTTCTCCATAACCAAGACATGCCTGCTAAAATTCTATACTACAGTCGTACCGATAGTATGTTCATTTCCATCTAAACTATGAATATAAAACTTATATTATGTAAGAAACTAAAATCTGATCTTCTGTGTGCAAACTGTACTCTACATACCAGATTAAATACTATACAGAATAAAGGGCATTCATGCATAATATTGAAGAAATAATATACATATATTGCTCATTTAGATTTTTCTAAAATAAAAAATTAATTTTATTAAAAATAAAATTAAATACTAAAAACATGATTTTCAATATACCAACCCTAACAATTTTTTACTTATACTCAAAACCATGCTGCCACACATCTGACTCCCATGCCTTCTACATGACTATCAAAAGTCTTAGATGGTAAGCTCTTTGTAAAATGATTTACAAGGTTGTCTCCTGATGCAATATTGGTCACAACAATATCGCCTCTCTGTATAATTTCTCGTATCAAGTGATGCGTACGATCAATGTGCTTTCCTTTATTGTGGACTTTTGGTTCCATCGAGTTTGCAATCACTTCGCTATTGTCACAATAAAGTGTAATAACCGACCGAACTAAAGGGACCACTTCTAGATCCAATAGAAAATTCCTGAGCCAAACGACCTCTTTAGATGCTTTAGAAGCTACCACGTACTCGACGGCTATGGTGGAATCAACAATGCAGGACTGCTTGGTACTCTTCCAACTTATAACTCTACCTCTTAAGGTAAACACATACCCTGTGACCGACTTACGGGAATTCTTGTTAGACTACAAATCTGAGTTTGTAGACCCCAAAGGTATTAGACTGTTTACCTGGTAAACTAACATATAATTCTTAGTCCTTTTCAGGTACTTAATTATATTCTTTACCGTAGTTCAATACTCCTGCTCTGGGTTAGACTGATATCTGCTAACCATGCCAATGGTAAAGAAGATGTCGGGTCTAGTGCAAAGTATAAAATACATGAGACTTCCTATTGTCGAAGCTGCCTTCATCTTCTCTATCTCATCAAGTGTCTTAGAACACTGATCCTTGGATAGAGTGATTCCATACCTGAAAGGGAAAAACCATTTTTTGAAATCCTGTATGCTAAAACAAGTAAGGAAATCATCGATATACTTTACTTGTGATAAGCCCAACATTCTTTATTTCTGATGTCGCACGAGCTTGATCCCAAGAATGTGACTGGATTCTTCCAAGTCCTTCATATCGAACTGACCAGATAACCATACTTTAACCGTAGATAATGCCCCCACATCATTTTTGATGAGCAAGATATCATCTACATAAAGTACTAGAAAAATCACCACGCTTTCATCATGCTTTTTGTACACACTAGACTCATTCGGACTCTAATCAAAACCATAAGATTCAATGGCTTGATCAAACTAAGTGTTCTAAGACCTTGATACCTGCTTAAGTCCATAAATGTATCTCTTAAGCTTACCCAACATGTGTTTCTGGCCCTATGTAATAAATCCATCTGGTTGTATCATATAGATACACTCGTCAAGACTTTCGTTAAGAAAAGCTGTCTTGACATCTATTTGTCAAATTTTGTAATCGAAATGAGTAGCAATGGATAAGAGAATCCAGATAAACTTAAGCATGGCTACTTGCAAAAAGGTTTCCTCGTAATCAATCCCTTCTTTCTAAGTGAACCCTTTTGCAACATGCCGAACTTTAAAAATTTTAACGTTTTCGTCTGCTTCTCTCTTTCTCTTGTTGATCCATTTGCATCTAATGGGTTTTATTCTTTTGGGTGGTTCTACAAGTTTCCATACCTGATTAGTATATATAGATTTCATCTATGAATTCATAGCTATTTGCTAAAGATCTACATCTTTAACCTGAAATGCTTCATCGTACTTATAGGGTTCGATATGCAGTTCCACCGGGATCCTATCAAAATACTCTCCCAAGAACATATACCGATCAGATTAACGAACAACCCTACCACTACGACAAGACACTACTTGTGTGTGTGTACTAGCAATAAAACGCTGTGCAAAATTTGAACCATGTGCATCAACACCATGTTCTTAATTTGCACCTGTTTTGATAATTCTCCCACTACGACGAGGCAATAGAATATCAGTGACTTGTGGTTCCTCTTTAGTTCTATTTGCTTTTAGGCCTGTGGTCCATAATATAATTCTCTTCTAAGAATCGGGTATTGGTGCAAACAATAACCTTCTGATCCTTATGATTATAAAACAAACCATCCTTCGTTCTCTTGGGATACCCCACAAAGAAACAGACTTCTGTTTTTAGCTCTAACTTACCCGCGTTCCCTTTCAGCATATGTGCTGGGCACCCCCAAATTCGAATATTTTTCAGACTAGGCTTATGCCCGGTCCATAATTCTGTGGGAGTAGAAGGTACTGACTTAGAATATATCAAGTTCAGAATGTAAGCCATTGTCTCTATAGTGAGTTCCCAAAACGAATAAGATAATCCTGAATAACTCATCATCTACCTCACTATCTCTATAAGAGTCATATTCCTTCTTTCTACTATACCATTCTGCTACAGAGTGCCAGGTGCAATCAACTGAAATATATTCCCTACTGATAACAGGTAATCCTTAAACTCCCCAAAGAGGTATTCCCTATCACGGTTGAATCGTAGTGATTTGATACTTTTACCTAGACTCTTCTCTACCTCCGTTTTTAATTTTTTAAATTTCTCAAAGAATTCAAACTTACAGTGCATCAGGTAAATGTATCCATACCTTGAGTAGTCATTAATAAAATAGACGAACTACTCAAAGCCACCTCTAGCCCAAATTTTCATAGGATCACACACATCAAAGTGAACCAGTTCCAACAGTTCTTTAGCTCTATAGCCTTTGGCCGAAAAGGGCCTCTTGGTTATCTTACTCTGTAAGCAAGATTCACATAGTGGAAATGCCTCTACTTTCAATGAACTCAAAGGTCCATCTGCTACCAGTCTGTTTATCCTTTTTCGATTAATATGACGCAAGCGTAAGTGCTGCTACCAGTCTATTTATCATTTTTAGATTAATATGGCACAAGCATAAGTGCCTAATAAACGTTTGGTTCATTAAAAATGAAACTTTCTCTTATATGATAAATTAGACATGTTATTCATTTCAGTTAGTTGCAGTGTAAGAAAGATAGGAGATATGACATACAGATCATCCACTAATGTACCAAAACAAATAAAATGTTTATTTTTTTCACAACCACAGAGTCACCAAAATGTACAGAATACTTGTTCTTTATTAAACTCGAGACTGATATTAAATTTCTTCTAATCGAAAGAACATAAATACAATCTGTCAGAAGAAGTATCCTATTTCTACTAAAACTGAAAGTGACATATCCTACTGCAACTGTTGCCACCCTTGTATAATTGCTCACGTGCAGGAATATTTTTTCAATAGTGAGGTGCCTAATTTCCTAGAACCCCTGCAAAGAGTTACAGACATGATTAGTAGCTCCCGTATCTACACACCAGATACTAGTAGATAACACCGCTAAACATGTTTCAACACCAGTGAATAAAAATTACTTAGTTTATTCTGCTAATCGAACACTGCTCTCTCCAATGCCCAAACTAATTGCAGTGATAGCACTTGCCTCTCGGCGTCTTCACACCAGCTTTTGGTCCTTTAACTACTTTTGGAGTTGTGCCTCCCTCTGTCTGAATATTTTTTCCTCTTCTTGCCTTTTGGCTTAGATGAAGAACCCTTCTCAGTCACATACACAAATCCTGGCTTCCTAAGAACACCCTCGGCTGCTTGAAATTCCTTAAGAAGTTCTTGCAATGAAAAGCTGAGCTTGTTCATAGTATAGTTCAAGGATAACTGCTTAAAACTTTCAAGCAGTGACTAGAGTACGATATCGACTTGGGTTTCCCGTTAATTTTAGCTCTAAAGATCTCCAATTCATTCAGAAGAGTGATCATCTTCAAAATATAATCCCTAATTGGGGTACCTTCAGTCATGCTTGCATTCATTAGAGACTTCATGGCCACTTGCCTAGTAGCACAATTTTGATCCCCAAATATTTCTTTGAGGTTCATAATCATGTCATAGGCACTAGGCATAAACTGATGCTGATGCTAATGCTGATGCTGTTGCTGCAAAACATTTGACATTGAAGTCAAAATGTAAGAGTGAGCCATTTGATCAACTTTCTGCCACTTCTGATGGGCCTGGGTTTCCTGTTCGGTCATCCCCATATCAGGTACTGGTGGACATATCTCAGTTAATACAAATTTATAATCCTCGGCAGTTAAAATAATGTCCAAGTTTCGTTTTCAGTCAACATAGTTTGATCCCATAAGTTTGTTTTCTTTGAGTATTAAAGCGGGTGGATTAAAAGCCATTTTAATCTTGAGAATCACATAATTAAAAAATACGGTTAATTATGACAAGCAAAACATTGAATTTATTTTAATTGGGTTCCCTCTACCATTTTAAAAGAAATTCGCCAGCAGCCTAGAATTCTGTAAATTGCATACTTTGATGGGAGGAGGTCTACTATCCATTGTATGTCCAGACAGGTCAATTCCTATTAATTTTTTTATCTAGACAACTAACCCTAGCAAGTAAAATTAAATAGTTGACATTGTTTCGGTCCAGTATATAATAACAGTGACTGAGATAGAGAGGATACTATTATATACAGTTAAGTGTTAACCATCACCTAATTCTAAATCAATCGCTTTTCAATGAACCCTTCAGATAGAGAAGTAATCCACACTAACAATTATCCAAAATTATTCCTAAATGAGGTTTGTACTAGCGATACCGCAAAAAATCTGTTTGATGGGGAGGAAGGCTTTATTGTCAATACGCAGAGTTTAATTACATCGCTTACAAACTGATAATGAAGACCGCGAGATTTAACTTTGAATAAATTTTCTCTCCCACTTAGATTTTTTAAAAAAAATTTAGAGTTATAAAAATTCGTTTAATTAAAATAAATTTATTAATTTTGAAAAACACACAATCTGAAAGAATTAAACATCTTTTCGTGTACACAATTCTAAAGATTCTGATTTGTCAAACCATCTTTTTGTGTTTCAATGCGTAACAAATAAAATTTAATAAATGCACATTTTTTCTTTCATCTTTTCAGCTAAAGTAGTGATTAAATGCATTTATTTATTTTATTTTTTTATCCACATTTTTAAAAAAATAATAATTTATTTCGATTAAATATTTTTTCATTTAATTAATTCAATTTCCAAAATTATTTTTCACATTTTTTCAAGATATTCGATTTTATGAAAAATCATCTTCAACGTAATATTTTATAAAAAAATAAAATATCTAAAAAAATTTCATTAAAGTAAAAATTTTAATTAAAAAACTTTATTTTATTTTTTATTACAAAATATTTTAATTAAAATCAAATTTCTCAAATTAATTAAATTAACAGAAAAAATATAACAGATATGCAACATCCACCCAGTTCATATATACATAAACACGATATGCATATATTCGGATTTTATGATCAAAGTAAAATGCTGAAGCATTTTAGTCATCTATTGAAGATAAGCTGTAATAATCTATGTTCGTCTTTGATTTCTGTATTCCGATTGCATCAAGATTCCTTGATAGTGTGTAATATACAAGTACATCATATCACGGTCTTCAAGTATATTAGAAAATGATCAAAACAGTCCCGAAAAATCAGAACCACCAACGGCCACCACTGTGCCGCCTAGTGCTGCCAGCTTCAGGCGGCTTTTTTCGCCACCACGGTGCTCCATTTTCGATGCTTTTTATACTAAAAAAATAGCTCTCGAAAAGTAGCATTTTTTGTTAAAAAACCAGCTCAAAAACTGCTCCGAACCTGCTGCTACCGCTGCCACCACCCCAAATAGCCCCCTATTTAGGCTTTTTTTGGTGGTCTTTTTGGGCCCATTTATTTTGAAAAAATAACTTAAATATTCAGTAACCCATTGCTTCGAAAAATGCCTCAAAATAGTCCAAAAACGGCCTCCAAACAGCGTTGCCGCTGGCCACTGTCGCCGCCTATTTTTGCACTATTTTTTGCCCAATTTTTTAGCAGTTTTTGAACAGTGTTTTGAGATATGTTTATTGCAATTTTATGCCTAAAAATAGCTTAAAAATAGTCCCAAAAAATCATCAAAACTATCGTTGAACCGCCGCTAGCAAAGCTGTAGGTGGTGGGCTATTTTTGCTATTTTTCCGCTATTTTTAACTTATTCTTTTGCTGTTTTTAATGTATAAATACTACAAAAAAAAACTCACCAAAAAAAAACTGTTTGAAATTGTTAAAAATTTACTACGATCTGTAGTCTGTAAAAACCCGAAACCACCGATGGTGCTGCCTCCTATTCTTCACGTTCTTGGACATTCAACCTATTCATAAATAATATAAATAGATATTTAAAAATAAATAACTAGTTATTACAGCGATCCTTTATTCCGAAAGCTAACATTCAATTATAGAAAAAATTTAATTTATCATAGTCAACTCCCGTGATTAAAAAAAATAATCAACATTCAAACCATTCAATCAAATATGAATTAATAAATGATCATAAAATTGGAATTAGAACGCCTGCAAAACCAAGTTAGCATAGTTCTAAAACTACCCGACCCTGATAACTATAAACAAAAAATAAAACAGCTCTAATACCAATTGTTGGAGGCAAAACTGCCAAAATTATTATTTTTCCTATGATTTTTGGTAAAAAAATAAATTAGACGGGCAAACGTTGAAATAGGCTCCAGATAAAACTTTTGACGTCGAATGATCAAAATTAAAACTTGCGCAACCAAAGTTAATTTAGAAGAATACCTTTTACTAGACAAATCTTCAACTTTATTTTTGATTCCGAGTTGAAATTCCTGTCAGACATTCTACTATGTTTCCTTATGCGATTCTCGAATATAATGTAGGCTATAATCTATCAAGTACTCATACCGACAGAACCTGGACAGCTTTAGTCTTAAAGACAAGTTATGAAACAAGTTTAGCCCACCTGCATATTTGTAGGACTACATAAAACTGTGAGCATAAAACTTATACTGATGGTATGTTCATTTTCATCTAAATTGTGAACATAAAACTTATATTCTGTAACAACCTAAAATATGATCTTTTGCTTGTAAGCCGTACTCTACACACCAAATTAAATACTGTACATAATAAAAAATATCAATGGATAAAATTAAAGAAATGATATACATACATTGCTTATTAGGATTCTAATAAAATAAAAAATTAATTTTATTAAAATTTAAATTAAATACTAAAAATATGATTTTCAGTATACCAACCCTAATAGTAGCAAGAAGTTGTTGCTGCGTTTTATTGGGCCGTTTGAAATCCTTGAGAATATTGAGAAAGTGGCATACCGTCTGGCTTTGTCTCCTCAGTTGTCATCTGTGCACAACGTGTTTCACGTTTTTATACTTTTGAAATACAAGCTAGACCCATCACATATCCTGGATTGGGCTAAGTTGCGGGTGGATGATGACATATCTTTTGAGAAACGACCCTTGAAGATTTTGGATACGAAGGAGCAAGTGTTGAGAGGCAGATGATAGAGTTGTATACTGAAAATCATATTTTTAATATTTTATTTTATTTTAATAAAATTAATTTTTTATTTTATGAGAATTTTAGCGAGCAATGTACGCAATATCATTTCTTTAATGTTATGCATGGATGTCATTTATTCTGAACAGTTTTTAATCTAGTGTGTAGAGTACGGTTCGCACACAGAAAATTAAATTTTAGGTTCTTGCAGAATATAAGTTATTTGTTCATGGTTTAGATGCAAATGGACATACCATCAGTACGAATGTAGTACAAAATTTTAGTATGCCTGTCTTGGTTATGGGGAATAGATAATACCACCGTCTATTGTTCTGACTCTCTGTGCTAGTGCACTTCGTGTGTATTGAACGGGACACATTGGGGTAATTAATATTACACTGACTATATAAATTAATTCACACTCCAAAGTTATTATGAATGGTACTTATACTCTTAATATTGAAATAATTATTGATTTGCGCATATTTAATATTCATTTTTTTGATTTATTAGATGGTGCGATCTTATATGGGTCTATATTCCTAGTGAGTTGGATAGTAGTATTATTTATATGGTGAATATTAATTATTAACGAAAGTCACGTCTCGAATGATCAGAATTGAGGATACCCCCTTAAGGAAGCTCGTAAGTTTTGACCTGGTCAAATCCTATAGATGGATTTGATTATCTAGCGATCAAATGAGTTAAGCGAAATGGTTTAAAGAATTTCAAGATGCCAATTAAATTAAATTGTCAGTAATTAATTTTAATTGGCGAGTATCATAAATTTTAATGTTGGGAGATGAGTTAAGCATTTAATAACAGGAGCTCAATGCAAGAAGGTCTTGAGATTATGGTTTAGCATGCAATTATAGTTCTTTAGTGGTATGAACTGTAATTTAGTGTTTTATAAAAATTGTAAAAATCGCGCAACATTTTCATAATTACAGATACCGCTGAAAGATTTACTTAATTACAGAAATCACTGGATACGTATTTGTGTTTCACTGGAAGTCTTTGTCATAATTACTTCACAGGTCCCTACTGTAGCCCTATAAACATGCAGGTAAGTTGAACTAAATTCATAATTTGTCTTCAAGACTAAAGCTAACTAGGTTCTACCAGTACGAGTTCTCAAAGGTTCGTAACCCACACTACATTTGGGAATCGCATAAGGAAATACAGTAGAAAATCTGACGAGAGTTTTAACTCAGAATCAAAATTGTAGTTGAAGAATCGACCAGAAAAATGTATCCTTCAAAATTAACTATGATTGCACGAGTTTTTATTTTGATCGTTCAACATCAAAAGTTTTATCTGGAGCCCGTTTTGGCGTTTGCCCGTCCAGTTAACTTTTATTGAAAATCGTTTACAAAGAAAATGATCTTGGTAGTTTTGCCTCCAACAATTGGTATTAGAGCCGTTTTGTTTTTCGTTTGCAGTTTATCGGGGTTGGGTAGTTTTAGAACTGTGCTAACTTTGTTTTGCAGGCGTTCTAATTCCAATTTTCTGATCGTCATATTTTTCATATCTGATTGAATGATTTGGATGATGATTTAATTTTTTTTAATCATGAGGATTGATCATGATAGATTAAGTTTTTTTTAGATCGAATGTGAGCTTACAGGACATAGGTTTCGATATAATAGCAATTATTTATTTTTAAATATATGTTTAGTATATTTAAGAATAGGTTGAATATCCAAGAATACAAAGAATAGGCGACGGCACCGGCGGTGGGTTCGAGTTTTTACGGGCCACGGATCACGGTAATTTTTTAACAGTTTTAAAATAGTTTTTCTTGGTGAATTTTTGCAGTATTTATACATTAAAAATAACATAAAAAATATGACAAAAATAGTCAAAAAAAATTGACAAAAATAGCTCACCACCGGTGGCTTTTTCGACTGCGGTTTGAGGCCAATTTTCTTGATTTTTTGGGATGTTTTTTGGATTATTTTTTGAGAAATATTTTAGGCATAAACTATTAGTAAACATATCTTAAAATACTATCCAAAAATCATAACAAAATTAGGCCAAAATAGTGCAACAATAGCGGCGGCACAGACAGCTAGCAGCGGCGCTGGTAGGTGGCTTTCGAGGCTATTTTTCAAGGCTTTTTGAGACTGTTTTCAAAGCGTTCTTTGAAGCACCATATTGCTAGATATTTGTGCTATTTGTTCAAGAAAATGGGAGCAAGAACACCACCGAAAAAAGCCCAAACAATGGGCTGAACAGGGCGGCAGTGGCGCAGGCAGCAGCAACGGCAATTTTTGGGCTATTTCGATGGTCGTTCCAGGGATTGTTTTCAATTTGGTTTTTTGACAAAAAAATACTACTTTTCAAGGGCTATTTTTCAAAAAATAATGGCATCAAAAATAGAGCACCGAGGAGGTGAAAAAAGTCGCCTGAAACCGGCATCTAGGGGCGGTGCCGACAGTGGCTGGTGGCCAGCGATGGTGGAGCAAGTTCGGGGTTGTTTTGATCGCAGCGTTTTGATATATTTTGATGCTCGTGTGATATATTTGTTTATCACAGTGTATTAGAGAAGTCTGATACAATCGGGATATAGAAAACTAGTTCGAACAAGAATTATTACAACTTATCTTCAACCGGAGTTTGAAACTCATCAGAGTTTCTATTTGATCATAAAATTGGAATATATACATATCGTACATTTATATTCATATAAACTGCGTGGATATTGTATATCTGTTTTATATTATCATGTTAATTTAATTAATTTAAGAAATCTGATTTTAATTAAATATTTTGTAATGAAAAATAAAATAAATTTTTTTAATTAATATTTTTAATTAAATGAAAAAAACTTTAGATATTTTATTTTTTACAAAATATCACGTTCAAGATGATTTTTCACAAAATTAAATATCTTCAAAAAATGTGAAAATTAATTCTAAATTTTAAATTAAATAAATAAAAAATGTATAATCTAAATAAATTATTATTTTTCAAAAAATGTGAAACGAAAAATAAAATAAATAAATGCATTTAATCACTATTTTAGCTAAAAAGCTAAAAGAAAAGCTATGTATTTACTAAATTCTATTTGTTGCGCATTAAAACACGAAATGATGGTTTAGCAAATCGGAATCTTTAAAATTGTATACACGAAAAGATGTTTGATTCTTTCAGATCGTGTACTTTTTAAAATTAATAAATTTATTTTAATTAAACAGATTTTTATAACTCTAAAGAATATTTTAAAAATCTAAGTAGGAGAGAAAATTTATTCACAGATAAATTTCGTGATCTCCATCACCAGTTTGTAAGCGATGTAATCAAATCCTGTGTATTGACAGTAAGGCCTTCCTCCCCATCAGACAGATTAATTGCAGTATCGCAAGTACAAACCTCTTTTAAGGATAATTCTCGATAATTGTTAGTGTGGATTACTTCTCCATCTGAAGGGTTCATTGTTAACTGATTGATTTGGAATTAGATGATAGTTAACACTTAACTGTATATAATAGTATCCTCTCTATCTGAGTCACTGCTATTATATACCAAATCGAAACAATGTTAGCTATTTAATTTTACTTGGCATGGTCAATTGCCTAGATAGTAAAAATTAATAAGAATTGACCTGTCTGGACATACAATGGATAGTAGACGTCCTTTCATCGAGGCATGCTATTCATAGGGTACTAGGCTGCTGGAAAATTTCTTTTAAAATGATAGAGGGGACCAAATTAAAATAAATTCAAAGTATTGCTCATCATAATTAACGGTATTTTTAATCATGTGATTCTCAGAATTAAAATGGTTTTTAACCCACTCGCTTCAATACTCAAAAAAACAAACTTACAAGACCAAACTATGTTGACTGAAAAAGAAACTTAGGCATTATATTAACTGCTGAGGACTACAAATTTGTATTAACTGACATATGTCCACCAATACCTGATGTGGGGGCAACCGAATAGGAAATCCAGGCCTAACAAAAGTGGCAGAAAACTGATCAAATGGCTCGCTGTTACATTTTAGCTTCAATGTCAAATGTTTTGCAGTATCAGCACCAATCTATGCCTAGTGTCTATGACATGATTATTGTGACGCCCCGAATCTCGATATCATTTAGAGTGACAATTAGCTAATAAGACTGTAAAAATTAAATAACGATAATACCTATACATGCCAAAAAACAAATATTGTAGAGTTATATAGTATAGACCCAACTAAAATCTTTTTGGAGTACATCGAATAATACAAGAAATATGTGGATAACCACAAAACTGGTACTACGTGACTGAGGAAGGCTGGGATGAAAGCGAGAAACTCTTAATCAAGGCTCTAAGTCCGCATCAATGTACTTGTCAATAAGCTCTTCTAGCTCTTTAGAACCTGGCATGGAATGCTAGAGAAACTCACACCAACATACAAATATTTCTCATGTAACAAGTCAAAAACATGACAGATAAAATAGCAGGTTAATCATGATAGTGATTATGATGAAAAATGATGCAACCAATTTAATTTTTTAATCCAATTAAAACCTAAGTTATTCTAGGTTCTCTCGCCCCGGGAGAAACCATCCTAAAACCCTATGATCCCAATCACGCTGACCAAGTCTACCGACCGACAAAGAACGTTCCTTAAACCATGGGATGACTACGTAGCAGACTAAGTGTCCAGTCGGGTCATCACTAATGGCAAGGGCGTGGACAAGTCAACACTCTGGCTCTCGACTCTCAGGTCAAGGTCAAACGCGGGATCGCGAAATCTAACTCCGATTATTACGCCACCCGAACCGCCTTCACCAAAATACAAATATCACAACAATATGGAGCATTTAGCACTTATGGCAAAACCATCCCAAAACAAATCAGGGCATATAGCCAATATCACAACATTTCCAAATATCTAAATTTTCAAGAATTTCAATTTCATCAACCACAGTACCAACCCTAAGGCTTAGTTTTCATTCTTTTCTTAAAATAAAATGATGAACCCCGTAAAACCCACCCAATGATGACAAGCCATAATAATTGAGACTAAACATACAATTTAAAATTTACCTACGTGTGGCATGAATTATATGGCATGTGAATAATATGCAAAAAATTTATAAACAATAATTTAAACACAATTTTACACAAATAACTTATGCCAATGACATATCGCATACATGTATGGAATTTAACCACTAAAATTATGTAAATATAACAAGACAATATCACACATTCTAATTATTTAATCATTCATAACACAACATAGAAAAATCCCAAACAATAACATGAAAGTAAAATCACATTTAATCATATTCAGGATTTTCAGATTTTACCTACTGGTTTTAGGATTTTTAAAATACTTAGACTCGGAATTAAAACTTGAAATTTAGTAGGAACTCTATTTGGGATGTTCTGAACACTTTTTTATGTTTTACACTTTTTAAAATTTTGCCTCTGAGGCCTCGGTTTTAACAAAATAAATTTTTGTGACAGTATAGAGAAAAATTTCTAGAACAGTGGCGTGAAAACTCAGTGACTTCAAAATTAGAAATGAGGACATAAACTTAAAAATTCATTTAAAATTTTTTTAAAGTGTTATATCTACGAGTTTAGAAGCTCTGGAACTTGACCTTATATTTGTTTCATTTTTCATGAATTTATTATGAATATCCTACCAAACAGTGTCCAAATTTGACATATTTTGGGAAAATCATTGCCATTTTCTCTACACATATGAAAACGAATTGATTCCAGTGGGGTTAAAAAAATAAGACGTTTATCTATCCAACCATATAAAAATCACACCGAAAACTTATTTCTATAGTAAATGGAGTGGATTCAAAGTGGTCTGTCCAGACAGCCATTTTAACTCGATT
>JAOTRH010059549.1:0-18719 GCA_034768845.1 Heliamphora exappendiculata
CCGACTCGCTTGCCCCGCGGGCTATCTCTCTTATTTGAGTGTCCTAACCCGATTAGGCTATCGAGGCACCACCGAAGCCCTTGTGTGCCGACCTACTTGCATGCTATGGGTTTGACATTGCTTGTAGGGGTCCTGCAGCCTGAAATGTGTGGCTTACGGCTAGAGTCATATTTGGAGCCATTGTTGGATGCATAAGCCTATGAAACGAGTTGAGCTGCTTGACAAGTGAATTGGCATGATGCACTTTCAGCCTAAGGATCGACCTTGCCTTGCTCAGGTGACACATCATGTGCATTGCCTAGCATGCGTGTACGCATGAGGACATCGCCGTGGGCACAAGAGTGACCCTTGGTGTCATATAGGGAATGAGGTACCCTTGACTTTCAGAGATGAGCTATACCGACCCGCTACACGTTGAGAAGCTTGTCAGCTAAGTTAGGCATCATTGTCAACACATATACGTACTTGTTTGCCTAACGAGTATGGGACCTTAGTTGGGCGAGCGCCTTACTCAGGATGAGTTTGGTGCAAGGAAGCTACTGCACCATTCGGTTTGCAACTTAGGAAGTCAAGTCATCAGGTGGCATCTCGGCTATATGGGACTTCCGTGAGGTGAGTTTGTTCTTACATGATAAAGCATGTGCCTTTAAAAAGATATTTGAAGATCAGGTAACAGAAAACACTCAGATTGTTAGAGAATAGGCGGATTCGGGCTTGGTGGAGTTAGAATGCCACGCGGGGAAAAATTCCGCTGCGCCACTAACGTGTCGCCCTATGACACATGGGCATGAGAGTGGTCCTTGGTGTTGTGTAGGGGCATGAGACACCTCGTGGCTATCTGAGGAGCGCTACAACGACCTGATACAAATCTTACGCTTGTTAGCTAGTCAAGCCTTAAGGTTTGATGAGGATGGGACCTCCGTTGGGCGAATGCCTTACTCGGGATTGAGCTTGGTGTAATGAAACTATTGTTGTCGTTCAACTAAAGTGGAATTCGAGTTATACGAGACTTCCATGAGGGGAGTTTGTTCTTACTTGACAAAGCACGGACCCTAAAGAGAAAAATTGAAGAACTAGTGAATGAATCACACTCGATTGGTCAGAGTAAAGGTAGATTTGGCCTTGGTGGAGTTCTAATTCCTCATGGGGACAAGTTCCGCCGTCTTAGAAAGAGTCGCCCTGTGACAGTGTTAACCAACAGGATAGGGGATATTGAGCTGATATCTGCCAAGGGACATTGAGCTCACTTTTGAAGGACATGGTTGAGCTGCTAGAGAGCTTACCTTGAGTTGAAATTGGCCTGAGGGCATTAGTCAAATGGCTTGATCAGATCTTATATAAAAATATCAGCTTGAGGGCTTAATTTTAGCTTGCTAGAGGGCTTAACCAGAAATTTTCAGAGGGCATCGGCCGGAGGGCTTTGCTTGAGTTGCCAGAGGGCTTATTTTGAGTTGAGTTGATGAGGATAGTAACCATTCGGGGGGGAGGGGGGTGGAGATCACACGAGGCCTAAAATTCAGCACACATATGTAAGACGCGGCCGGGGGACGAATTGATTTATTTGACCTGTTTTAATTAGAGAATTGATTTATTTGACTTGCATTAATTAAACAGAATGTCAATTTTATTTATGGAGTTTTTGCTTTTTGGGATTTGATTCTCCCTCTTCCTTGCTTTATGGTGGGATTTGATTTACTTTCTATATTTACAGATTTTGTTCAGCCTATAAATATGAGGTCTAATAATGTATTGAGTACGCTTTGAATGGATAAGAATTAAGTCTTTGAATTTAGATTGTTAATTTTTTATTCTTTAGTTTTTTTAATTCTCTATTTCGCAGGCCGTCTAGCATCAATTGGTATTAGAGCAAATATTGATTCTGCAGTTTGAAAGAGAAGCATCAATCTTGTCGGCCATTAGTTCGTTTGGAAAAAAAATTGAAATTGAAGCATTCGTGCCGTCACCTCGTGCCACTACTGCCCTTCCACTTATTACCGCTTGCACTCGTTGCTGCTGTCCCGGTGACCACCACACCAGTCGAGCTATCGCTGCCATCAGTCTTAGTCGTCGCAAACGCATAATCATCACCATCGCACTGTCATCGCCAACATGCCATCATCTTCTCGCATTGTCGCTGCATCTGCCCTAGGTCTTCGAGACCTCCAGCTCCGATCTCCTTGCAGGCATTCGCCATCGCGAAAGCTACCCTCGTCAACTCCAATTACCTTTGCCTCCAATCGTGACCACTAGTCGCGCCATTGCCGCCGCCATCAACCTCTGCCTTAGCCACCATCAATCGTCGACGCCTCAGCCACCAGTCGCACCATTGCCGCTCACCTTCGTTAGTTTCAGTCGCCACCACCATATTCAACTGCCGAACTCCTTCATCGTCAGAGTCGCTGCCGCCAGAGTCACCGTTGCAACATCCCGCCATCGCCGCCGCACCCTCTTGCCGTCGCCGCCTGAGACACCCCCGCTCTCCAGTGCCTCCGTTGCACCCACCCAAAAGACTGAAACCCTAGTTTTTTCCCCCTTGATGCGCTGCTAGCAACCCACTAAACCCAAACCCTAAGTTCTCCTTCAGCTACCCGCGTGTCCAGAAGAACAAGCCCAAAACCCATTCCCTTTAAACCCGACTTGACTCTTTTTTTTAAAAAAAAAAACCAAGCCCTTTAAAACCCAGCCTTTTAAGCAATCCAGCGAAAAAAAAACTTGCACTTTGAGAACACCTCTTTGCTCCTGGCAGAACCTATGACTATCCGTGATTTAGCCGACCAACAAACTTCCTTGGAACACAAGAAGAAAACATGACCACCACTCCAGACAATATGCGTGCCATGCAAACCCTCCTGACCAACTTTAAGGCCAAATTTGATGCTTTTGAGATAGCGATGCGTCAAATCAATACCGAGGCTCAAGTCCGTAGACAACAGACTGAATTTCACAAAGAACTCTACCTTGGGATTACTAATTTGGTCGTCCATCAAGTCACTCAGCTAGTCTAATAAGGGTTTACGAATAGGGGAAAACACTTGGGCAAGAGACCACTTGACGGGGTTTCGACTGATTACCACGCCACCGTCCCATCACCTGCCGCCGATCGCTTACCTGTCGCTCTCGTTCCATCAACCCATAGTGCCCATTCCTCCTTCGCCTCAAGTTTACTTAGGACCAGAGGTTCTCGTTGCCCAAGATCGATCCCACCTGTTTTGCCCATCCTACCCCGAGTCAGAAGATATCACTAGAAGAGTTAAAGTGGACGTCCCTTCATTCGACGGATCCCTCGATCCTAGTGTTTTCATAGATTGGCTGCAAGCATTAGAAGATTACTTTGAATGGTACCGAATGACTGACAACAAAAAGGTCTTCTTTGCTAAGATGAAACTTGCTTTCTCAGCAAAAATTTACTGGCAGGGAGTATAGAGGGACCTCACCCTACGAGGGAAGCACCATTCACTCGATGGAACGACATGCGCCGAAAATTGAAAGAAAAATATCTCCCTACAAGCCATCGCAATCAACTAATGAACCAGTGGCTTAACTTGAAGCAAGGTTCATTAAGTGTAATTGATTAATTATATTGCCAATTTTGAGGTGTTAATGTTGCGTTGCGAGATACAAAAGGACCAATGGATTTGAATCACCAAATTTATCAATGGGTTACGACCTGAATATCATAATGATCTCAACATGCACTTTCCAAACTTTAGAGGATTCTTATCGTTTAGCTCAGGACCTGGAAGGTTATCCTAGATCTACTAGTCAATGCAGGCTTGCCTCACAACTTGGAGCGGCATTCCTCGCTAGACCATTTGATCGTTTCAAGGGCGGGGTACTGTTTCAAATTGAGGGCCTGCTCCTTTCCAACCTCGTGAAAATCAACCACAACCCATAATCTCTAAAGGCCATTACAACCCCAACCAGGGAAATCCGCATCAACCCAATGTGCCCACGAACCAGGCGTCATCCTCTAACCTTCGCAGGGGTAATCCACTTATTGAGTGCTATCATTGTCATGGCCTAGGACATATTTCTGCGTGTTGCCTGCATCATACTTTGACTATCGGAGAGGGAGAGCCACAACACGAGGATGACGAGCCTCAAGTAGTTGAACCCTGTGACCCTGGCAAGGAAATTGATGGAGGGTGGGAACCTCCTGATTTTAGCCTTCGTGTGATGCGATGCATTGTGGCCACCCCTGTCAATATTGACACCTAGAAGTGCACCACTATTTTTCACACTTATGTAAAGTGTGGTGATAGGATTTGTATGCTCGTCATCGATGGAGGAAGCTCCATGAATGTGGTGTCCAAATTGGCTGTTGCTAGATTGCAACTCACCCTAGTGCCTCAACCTTGACCATGTCGAGTTACGTGGGTAGATAAGACTTTTTTACCTGTTTTCGAGTGTTGTCAAGTATCCCGTCCAGATGGGCCCTTATTCTGCTACCATTTTATGTGATGTCTTGCCTATGGACGTCTCACATGTGCTTCTAGGGCACCATTGGCGCTACGACGTAGACGCCCAAAGCATCGGTCAGGAGAATACTTTTGTTTTCCTCCATAATGGGCAGAAATTCTTGTTAAAACCTGCCAAACCTAGTGAAATGAACAAGATCATGATCGATAAAGCTTCATACCAGGCCTTAACTACGCGCAGACCTCACCTGATAACTCGTAGCGCGTTCGCCCTGGAGATTAGGGACTCGGGCGTGCTTCTCGCCTTAGCATGCAAAGGTGAGTTTCAGTTTTCTCATGACTTGCAAAATTCTTCACCCCTAGAGATTGGACAGTTGTTGCTTGACTTTCAAGATGTGACACCAGATGAATTACCGAATGAGTTGCCCTCTATGCGAGATATCCAGTATGCTATTGACTTAGTACCTAATTCGCAATTACCTAATCTCCCACACTATCGGTTGAACCCTAAGAAGGGTTATATCTAGCTTAGCCTTGGCCCTTGTGCCGTGCCAGCCCTTTTAACGTTGAAGAAGGATGGGTCGTGGCGAATGTGTGTAGATAGTTGGGCGACCAATAGGATCACCGTAAAATATCGATTCTCCACCCCCAAACTTGACGACCTATTAGATCAAATGGTTGGCTCTTAGTGGTATTCCAAAATTGACTTACGTAGTGGGTACCAACAAATCCGGATTCGACCTAGTGATGAACGGAAAATTGCATTCAAAACCCAAGATGGGTTATATGAGTGGTTAGCTATGCCCTTCAGGCTATCTAATGCTCCTAGCACCTTCATGAGAGTCATGACTAAGACTCTTCGTTCTTTCATAGGCAAGTCTTTAGTGGTATACTTCGATGACATTCTCATCTACAGTGGTACTTGAACGGAGCACCTCAATCATCTTTGTCAAGTATTCAACATTCTCAGGTCTGCTAAACTATATGCCAATCTCAAGAAGTGCTCTTTTATGCAGACTCATGTTCTTTGCTTAGGATTTACTGTTTCTACACTAGGTGTCGGGGTTGATACTGACAAAGTCAAGGCTATCTGGGAATGGTCATAACCCACTTCAATTCATGCGGCCCATAGTTTTCATGGGTTAGCCACCTTCTATAAGCGCTTTATTAAGGGTTTTAGTACCATAATGGATCTCATTACTGACTGTCTAAAGAAAGGGTAGTTTAAGTGGATAGTTGTTGCCACTAAAGCTTTTGCTGAGATTAAGCAGAAAATGATTGAGGCACCCGTTTTAAGGCATCTTGACTTTTCCAAGGTTTTTGACGTCGCATGTGACGCTTCTGGGGTTGGTATCGGAGGTGTCTTGAGTCAAGAAGACCATTCGATCGCTTACTTTAGCGAAAAACTCAATGATGCTAAACTACGGTATTCTACCTATAATAAAGAATTTTACGCTGTAGTATGAGCCTTACACCATTGGCGGTATTACCTCTTGCCCTGAGAATTCGTCCAGTATTCAGATCATCAAGCACTTAGATATCTACTCTCACAGAAGAAGCTTAATGCTCGCCATGCCGGTTGGGTCAAATTTCTCCAAGAGTATACTTTTGTTCTTAAGGACCGCGTCGGTGTTGAGAACAAACCTGCGGATGCTCTTAGTCGGATTACCGTCGTTTTGCAATTTATGGATGTCCACGTCGTAGGCTTTGATCGGATGAAGGATGACTACCCTAGTTGTCTTGATTTTGACACTAATTTTCAGGCAGTTCTCGATGGCAACCGTCGTGAACATGTTGACTACATCGTTAAAGATGGTTACTTATTTCGGGGGACTAGATTGTGCATTCCGCGTACATCGCTCCTGGACTTTTTAGTATGGGAATTACATGCGGGTGGTTTAACAGGACATTTTGGTAGGGATATGACAACAACCTTGGTGGAGGATAGGTTCTATTGGCCGACTATAAAATGGGACGTCACTAGGGTTGTATCCCAATGTCGTACGTATCAACTCGCCAAGGCTAGGAAAAACAACACTGGTCTATACACTTCTCTTCCCGTTCCACACTAACCTTGGAAAGATCTTAGTATGGATTTTGTCCTCGGGTTACCTCAAACAGCCCGGGGCCACGATTTCATCTTTGTTGTTGTTGATCGGTTTTCAAAGATGGCCCATTTCATCCCTTGTAATAGGTTCACAGATGCCTTGCATATCGCTAGATTGCTTTTCAAGGAGGTAGTGAGACTTCATGGGCTATCGACTTCAATCGTATCTGACCGAGATGTCAAATTTGTTAGTTATTTTTGGAAAACCCTTTGGAAGCTTTTTGACACCAATTTGAGGTTTTCCCTCTCCCTTTCACCCTTAATCTGATGGACAAACTGAGGTCGTTAATTGTAGTTTGGGTGCTCTCTTTCGGTGTCTAGTAGGCAAAAAGTTGGGTAATTAGGACTTATTACTGTCTCTCACAGAGTTTTCTTATAACAGTTTTGTCAATAGGTCCACGAGTAAGAGCCCTTTTGAAGTTGTTCATGGTTTAACTCCTCGTCGGCCTCTTGACCTGATCCCTCTGCCACTCGATTCCTATTCTTTTGAATCGGCTGAGTCTTTTGCCCAACACATTCGTGACCTATATGCTGATATTCGACGCAAGATTGCTGTAAATAATGACATTTATAAACTTACTGCTGATGCTGACCGTAAGCATTAAGAGTTCAATGCTGGTGACTATGTTATGGTGCGCATGCGTCTCGAACGTTACCTTGAGAACTCTTTCAAGAAATTGCATACTCGAGCCATTGGACCTCATCGCATTATTTGTTGCTTGGGACCTAATGCATATTTACTTAACTTACTATCTACTATGAACATTAGTCCTATTTTCATTGGGGACGATTTGTTCCCTTACCAAGGCACATTTGAGCCTTCCATAGTTCCTGCAGGTATCTCAACATAGGGATCCCCTACACCTCTAGCACCAGTGTCTCCTTGCCTAAATCCGCAGTTAGATCAAGTTGATGAAGTCTTAGATGATGAGATTAGTGGGTTTTCTGTGGTGGTTACTAGTGTTATCTCGTCACATGGAAAGGCCGTCCACTCTCTGATGATACTTGGATTACAGATGAGGAGTTTCGGCGCCTTGCATCAGATCTTTTAGAGCAGTATCATGGTCACCACTCTCCAGAGTCAAATTCTTTTCCGTCGGGGAGAAATGATGGGGAGCACACGAGGCCTAAAATTTAGCATGCATATGTCAGATGGGATCGAAAGACGAATTGATTTATTTGACTTGCTTTAATTAGAAAATTGATTTATTTGACTTGCTTTAATTACACAGAATGTCAAACTTTATTTATGGAGTTCTCTTTTTGGGATTCGATTCTCCTTCCTCCTTTTATGCTGGGATTTGATTTTCTTTCTATATTTACAGATTTTGTTCAGCCTATAAATATGAGGTCTAATAATGTATTGAGTACGCTTTGAATGAATAAGAATTGAGTCTTTGAATATAGCTAGTTAATTTTTTGTTATTTAGTTTTTTTAATTCTTTATTTCGCAGGCCGCTCGGCATCAGGGTGTCACCAAGTGCCAACGACATCCTTTGTGATCAAGAGCATTCCCCCCTTCCTATTAAGTGCCATTACAGATTGTTATTGGTATCTAAAACCCTCCTAGTTTTTTCTGGTGTGTAAAACCTTCCCGTGTGATAGACGAACTAAAAATGCTTATTAAAAGCATGACAACGTTCACTATCAAAGAATAAATGGACTTTGACAAACACTAAGGTGCCGTTTGTTAACGTTTATATTTTTTGTTTTCTGTTTTTGTTTTTAAATTTTTTGTAAACTGTAAACGAAAACATGTTTAGTAATTATTTTTTCTTTCAAAAAACTGTAAACAGTTTTCAAAATTTACACAATTTTAAAAAACAGAAAAAATGTGTTTTCACTTGTTTTGTAAATAAATTTTGATTGAATTCATTCGTAACCTCCAACTACCATTTTTTAAACATTTATGTTACCAAACATGTTTTTGTTTTTATTTTTTTATAAACATAAGCAAAAACATGTTTTTTGTTTTTCGTAAAAAAAAAACAGAAAACTGTAAACATTACCAAACGAGCCCTAAGTATATTGGTTTTATAACAATTGCATATGAAGCAATTAACGCCAAAGAGAGATGAAGAAATAGAGAATATATTAAATTACAAACTTTACAGACTTTGTTTTGCTCTTTGAGCTCTTCACCAAGTGGATATATTTTTCTTCTACTTTTACACACCTTCTACTATGACTCACACAAGCTAAACATTACACACAAGCTCTGATACCAGTTACAAGAGTGAAATAGGAGTTTGAACAAGAAGTTGCTTGAGTGCTCCGAGGAACTTGAATCGAGTTTTGCTCGGAGGAGCTTGTTCTAGGCCAAGCGGAGGACCTTCAAAGGAAGGAATGAGTTTGTTCTGAGGTGTCACTGAATTGCTCAGAGGAGCACCAAGGAGCTGCTATGAGAAGCATTTAGGAGTTTTGTTGCCGACGAGACCATGGAATAACAACGCCAACGAGTTTTAGCTCAAAAGATCACTGCTGCAAATTGAGTTTGAAATGAGTTAGCTTAGAGGAGCTTTACAGCACTTGAAATGACTTAGCTCAGAGGAGTTTTGCTGTGGTATCAGATGAGTTTGCTTAGAGGGATTTGATGCATTTGAGTTGAGGATGCTCAGATGAGTAGCGAGTACTTGGCCGAGTGAGTTACGGATGTTGGTGGCAAGGTTGTCATGATGGACTGTTGATAACCAGTGGGTATTCCAGCAACCTTAGATGAGGGGCAGCTTTTGAATGCATCACTTCCATATTGTGCAACATCATTGTTTGCATATGAGCTTTTAGTTTGGTTACTTCCTTTGAGAGACATACATCATTTAGATTGAATTGATACCAGGATCAAATTTGCCTATTCGACTCCATTACTGCACGAGTCTAAAAGAGCTAGAGGAATTGAGGAGACAAGTTGAAGAGCTTCTATCTAAAGGAATTGTCAAGGAGAGTGTCAGTTCTTGTGCTGTCCAGCATTGCTCACTCCAAAGAAAGGCGAAACATAGAGGATGTGTGTTAACAGTAAGGCCATTAACAAGATCACTGCCAAATACTGTTTTCTAATCCCCAGACTAGATGATTTATTTGTTTAGTCGGCTGGCACTAAGATATTCATCAAACTAGATTTGAAGTGTAGGTACCACCAGATTCGGGTTAGACCTGCCGATGAATGGAAGATGACTTTCAACACTTGTGAGGGCCTTTATGAGTGGTTTGTTTTGCCATTCGGGTTATCAAGTGCGCTGAGCACCTTCATGCGCGTGATGAATCAAGTATTGCGACCATTTATCAGTAAATTTGTAGTTGGATTCTTTGATGATATTTTTGTATATAGTGCCACTTCAGATATATGAGCCAACATATTTGCGAGGTTCTTGCTATTTTGAGGCGCGAGCAGTTTTACGGAGTCACCAAAAAGTGTGTTTTCATGACATACTGTGTTTTATTCCTTGGCTACATTGTTTCCAAGGAAAGGATTTCGACATACGAGTCTAAGGTTGAGGCAGGTAGACAATGGCCACATTCGAAGACCGTATTTGATATGTACGTGATTTTCATGTATTGGTATTTTTTTAATCTAGATTCATTTCCCACTTTAGTCATGGCTCCTATCACAGATTGCATGAAGGGAGGCAAGTTTACGTGGATAGAGGAAGGAACCAAGGCCTTTTAGGCGACCAAGCAGAAGTAACCTCCGCACTAGTGCTAATTTTGTCGGATTTTTCACATCCTTTTGAGTTTCATTGCGATACGTCAAAAGTGAGAATTAGGGCTATTCTTAGCTAAAATTGGAGACCGGTGGCATACTTAAGTGAGAAATTGAATGGTATTAAACTCAGATATAGCACTTGGAAATTCGCAATGATTTCGTATTATATTCAGATCATGAGGCCTTGAAACATCTTAACATCCAAGACAAGTTATTTGATCAGCATGTTAAGTGGCCTGCTTATATCCAACTATATTTGTTCGCTATTAAACACAAGCTTGGGGCCTTGAATCGAGTGGCTGATGCCCTTAGTAGCCGGGCTTCATTTCTTAAGCTTATTCGTTTAAAGGTACTTGGTTTGGACAGTTTTCGTGAATTATTAGCGATTGATCCCTTCTTTGTGTTTGAAAATTTGGCAATTGACAAAATTTCTAAATATCACGTTTAGGATGGTTTCCTGTTTGAGGAGAACCAATTGTGCATTCCAGATTCTAGCTCGAGGTTAAAAATAATCAAGGAGTTGCATAATGAAGGCCATGTGAGAAGGGACAAGACTACGAGTTGGTGGCCGCATCTTATTACTGACTGCCTCTGAGGAAAGAGATTTACAAATACATGGAAGGCTGTTAATTTGCCAAGTGGCCAAAAGAGTGGCTACTAATGCAGGTCTTTATATGCCACTATCGATTTTTACTTAGGCACGGTCTGACATCAATATAGACTTTGTGTTGGGATTGCCTCGAACGCAGCGCGGTCATGATTCCATCTATGTTGTTGTGGATCAATTCTTGAAGATGGTGCATTTTATTCCTTGCAAGAAGATGACAGATGCAGTGAAGGTTCCTCAATTGTACTTTCAAGAGTTATACAAGCTGATTGCCTAGTTCGATCGTGTCTCATCAGGATACACGTTTTTTGGGTCAATACAAAGTTGGACTTCAATAGTTCCTCAATTGTCTTTGGAGGTTGGTCAGTACAAAGTTGGACTTCAATAGTGCCTATTACCCACAAACAGATAGTCAAACTGAAGTAGGCAACCAATCCTTGGGTACCTGCTTGCAGAGTCTAGTTCAAGACCATGTTAAGATGTGGCACCTCTTCTTAATCTGAAATGAGTTCATGTAAAAGCGGAGGATTTTATTTATCAGTTATAACTAGTTCATAAGGCAACGCATCAGAAGTCAGAAGAGAGCATGGCCAACTACAAGGAGTGAGCTGACAAGAAGCAATGCTTTGTGGAGTTTGAAGTGGGTGACTTAGTGTGTGCTATCCTCACCAAGGTTCTATTTTCAGCAGGGGAATATAGCAAACTGGCTGGTCGGAAAGTTAACCCGATGGAGATTATCCAGAAAATTAATCCAAACACCTACCGCCTGAAGTTTCCAAGTTTGATCCATACCTTAGATGTAATTAATCTGAAGCACTTGATCCCATTCCAAGGAAAAAAAATAGTATTTATAAAAAAAATTAGTCCGCCTAATATTTAAATATTAAAAATACAAGAAACATGAAAAAGAATAGTACAAAGCGAATATATTTCATTAAAAACTAACCAACAAATAAATTTTATTTGTCACTATTGTAAACTATAAAGTGGAACAAAGAATAAAATCCACACATTTGTAACTTTAGACCTCGTATGATAAAGTTGAGCAAAGCACAAAAAATAAAGAAAAAACTTAACACATTTATAAATAAATCTTATTATACACTACATTTTGAATTTAAGAAAAACATAAATAAATCTCACTGTATTAACAATACCTATTATCTGTGTGCACTTGTACTTGATCACATTCAACTTTCCCCATCTTCACCAAAGATTTGATCACTGCATGCACATGTACATCTTGGCGCAATGGTTCCTCTTGTAATGATTCATGATTTCAATGGCTGAAACTTTGCGAGCTTTGGGTTCAACCTGCACCCTTCTTGCGAGCACAAATATTTCCCCAGCGCCCTTCTTGCGGGCACAAATATTTCCTCAGCAGTTTCGTCTCCCGACCGCCCTTCTGTTGCTCTTCACGGGGCTGATCAGGGCGCAGCTGGATTTGTATTCGCCGCTGTGAGCCCGCATGTGCATCCTCATATTGGTATTTCGCACGAATCCTTTCCTACATACCTGACAATAATGGGTTTATGTTGCAAGTAAATCGATTGCATCCAATTCGACGTTGGTGAGGGAGACTTGGGGTTGGTGCCAAAGATGGTGGAAATTCCAATGATGAACGGAGCTCACGCGACCAACCAATGATGCTGAGAGAGAGAGAGAGAGAGGAGAGAGATGGGTAACATCTTTAATGTGTGAGAATGGGAGAGTAAAAAAGTTGGTGTTGCTTACTCTCCTAGATATGATAACGAGATATACCAGTCTTCCTAAAAGCTAAAAAATCAAGGAAAATTGGACGATCACATTGAAAAAAAAAAGTGAGGAACAAATAAGTAGACTAAAAGGAGGCTACTCCTTGAAACGCCTTCTCCGTTCGTTCGCTGTTGCATAGAGCCTTTCATTATGTCTCGACGAAAATCCGGCAGTCCATGATTTCGAAAATACGGCATCCAAGCAATTGCATGCCTCGTCAATCGTATCATTTTGACACTAATCGGGGATGGCTCGTGACCGTGAATTCGGAATTTCTTTGTGAACTCAGTTTACAACAGTGACCTGGGACATTGAGCGAAGTGCTCCATTGCGCGTTCGGAGCTATGCAGATGCCATAGTCGCAGAAGCCGGATCAACATCATGACAACGGCATTTTGGAAACCGTTGGGCCAGCCACAATTGGTTTAATATCTCGGTCCAAATAATAAAATAAATTATTTTATGTAATAAAAGAAGAATAATGAGGGACCTAGGCTATTAATGACTTTTGATTCGAACCTGATGAAGGATGACATATTTATTACCAATTCTCACTTTATATTTTTTTATTTCCTTTGCAAGATCAAAATTTGTTTCTAAGTTGGTTGTCAGTATGGACTTTTTCCCTTTCAATGGTTATTGCACCAACATTAAGTTCACACTAGAAAGCTTTCCGTGTTCGTATTTCTCACTCTTTCCAGAATGCATCCTTGGCGGTGTGTTAATTGCATTATTTTCTGTTCACGGGAATGTTTTATCTTTTATTAATGAGTAATCAATGTTCTTAGATGCTTAATGTTACCCGGCCGCCTATCTATAGATAATGGAAGTGAACTCTCAATGCATCTATCACACTTATACACGCAATGTGCACACAAAATGGTAAGTAGATCTCCTTTTGAATTTAAGGTTTTAAGTTGTCATGCCCTGTCCTTCACACTGGGATTTCCTCCTGCATCTAGATTTTGAATTTTTCTTTGCAATACATGTAGCGAAGAATGTCTCTATTGATTCTAGTTTATTTCCTATTTATGGATATCCTACAGGGATAGCATGTATAGATGATGAATCCCCATACTTCTGCAAAAAAAAACATAAAAAAAATAAATAATAATAATAATAATAATAATAATAATAAAACACATGGAATTTTCAAATTATAAATGTAGAAATTAAATTTTTTTGTAGGGGATTATAACCGCTCCATTATTATATGCTATGGAGGAGTTTCCACAATTGCGTGCAGTTGTTGATCGGGGGCTTGACAACTCGGCAGATGTAGATCTTGTAAGTTTCTATTTTACATTGTACATAGTGTGCATAATCCATGTTGCATTGGATGGACTTGTCAAAGATACAACACATTACATGTACGTAGAGGAATCTATGTAAATAGGTGTATCTATTATCGAATTACGTGCCTGCATGTACAAGGGTGTGCGTTAGAATTTTATTTTTGGCTTTTAACTTATGGCTCAGTCAAAAGATTAAAAAAATACAAATAGGTGTGCTTATTGCTTTTTTACTTGAAACTTTTGATTCTAAATCAACGAACGCAAATTCTATTACTTGTGGTTATAGGTTTTCAGTTGTAATATATATTTGTAACTTCTGACGACATCTCTTAAACTCTCCAAGCACGTCTATGTAATGAGTCTCTCAATAATAATAATGTTTTGGTAAAATATGAGTTTTAAATTTAATTAGTGGTATGTTGCATATTTTTCATCAACTTTGTATATATAAAAATATAAATTTCAAACATATCCCAAACTTGTGTTTTACATTTTTAAAAAATCAACGCGTCGTCGTGTTCGTATCGTGTCACGTGTTTGTGTCTATGCTACTTAGATGTACACACTCCTTCCCCCCAGATTTTTTAACCAGTGAACAATATTTGTCATTGGAAATACAGGCTCTTGATTATCTCGGAAAAAGTCGCGGGATACAGAGAACGAGAGAGCTAGCAGCAAAGCATGCCAACCTTGCCTCGGCTGCAATCGATTCTCTTCCCGAGTCTGACGTTGAGGATGTTCAAAGATCAAGGCGGGCACTGGTAGATCTCACTCACCGAGTAATTACCAGAACGAAGTAGGGAAAGAGCTTGATCCATTCATGCTGCAATGATTTCTCGTGCCTTGTATCTTCTTTTTTTTCTTTTTTTTTGGTTTTGGTTTTTCCTTCAATTTTTTCAACAATTGCAAGGTGAGTATTCCCTTATTATTTATTTTCTCAATATTTCTTGTAGCATTCCAATTTAAACTTCATTTAGTTGTCGTGAACTCATGTATTTGTTATACGGTGAAATAATATCCTACAATCTGGTGAATCAAAATATTTGGGTCTGAGTTGATTCCAGTTAGAGGTGTAATTGGTTCATTTTTGTCAAATTTTTAGTAAAATGGTGCATCAAAACCGAATACTTTGGTTTTGATTTTTTGAAACTAAACTGACCAAAAGAAAAAGTTCAACCGCACTGACTGAGTTATAATTTTTGCAGTTCGGTTGTATTGGTTTGGTCGGTAGTTTCAATAATTAGTAATTTAGTATTCATCAAATCCTTAACTTTGAAAAAAGTCTAATTACTTGCATGTTAATTTAGTAAAATAAAAAGTAGCCTAAGAGAGCCGGTGCAAAGCAGCAAAATGCCCAATTGAGTCCCCAATTGAGTCATCTGACTCATTAGTATTCACTATTTACAAATGACTGAATGAGTGCTTGTGCAAAATGCCAAAAATATTAATTTAATTGATGTGCTGTGTGGTGTGCCATGTGTGTATTGGGCCTAGTGAGTATTGGCCATTGGCGGATTGAGTGTTTTACAAAAATAAGTGTAACATATGTTATATCATATATGGAATAATGAAAATATGAAATTTGTATTTGGAATCTTAATCGGTTGGTCGAGATATTTCAACTGAATTGTAAATCAATTTATTTTAGAATTTAAAACCAAATTGACTGATATTAAAATTAAAACCAACTAAAAGTACCTCAGATTTGTCGCTTGGGCCAACTGTTTCCATTACTTCAAAATAACTTTTACCACTAATTTCGGTTATAATATTGTTAACATCTTATATTTCTCTGATATTTTCTTAGAACGCCCTCCCTCATCTTCCAGATTCTGAAACTCCATGAATCAGGTTTGCTGTTTTGTCCCTTTCGGGTATATTTTTATGATTGTTCGCTGAGTTTGTTTCTTTCATAAATTAGTAGTTGCTTGATTGAAATATATTTGTTTTACTGTTCTTTCTTTCCAAAATCATATTGCTATTCATTTAAGACAACTTAATTTAATTACGTGATTATTAATGTTCGATTAGTTTTATTTTTTTATACGAATAATTTATTCAATAAAATTTACAAAATAATCCGTTCAAATTATGAAAATATGTTCGAGCTAGTTACATGGATACAGCACAAGAAGCATCTCGTTCCCAATGGGCTCTGTTGTTTCCCACAGGTCCACGCATCTGCAGACTGCATGGAACACGCTTCCAACCTATGAAATCGATCCCCACTTGCAGGTGCCACAACATAATGGCTATGGAGTAATTATACAGTTGTCTCGGAATATTATATGATATTATTTACGCAATATGTTTTTATTTAATGATGTAGTCAAGAATACTTTGAATAGGATAATATTAACTTACTTTTATTGGGTAGTGAGAGACAAGGTTGGATAGTGATAGACAAGGTAATCTACTAATGTGTAGTAAATATTTTTATTTGTGTAAAATACCACATAACTAATATCGTGTGATATTTCGAGAGTGTTAACACTTCACTAAAAAGTGTATTAGCACTTCGTATGAATTGTTTGGGTGCCTTGTAAGACCTACACATCTCATGTGAAGAGTTAGTACACTTTCTAATAAAAGTATTACTGTGATTATCTTTTTTCATTCCTTATCGGTTTGGAATAAAAAATGATGCGACTACTCTATTACTATTTATCACTGTTTTCGAATAAAATTCTCTAAAATGCCAAATGAAAATACTAAAAACGTGTTTTGTACATTTACGATTAATATTTTTTTTTCGAATTTTGTAATGAATATTTTTACAATTTTGTAATGCCTTAATAGAAACATGTTTTACAACTTTTTTGTTTACGAATAAATACTAAGATTTTTACTAAATTATATGAAATAGAGAAAGGTGTTTACACATGTTTTGAAAATAATTTCTTATTCTCTCCTCCTTATTCTGTTGTCTTTGACCACTCCAAATTAACCACAACTCTTAAATCTGACCACGATTACCGGCCATTATCTTTGAAATTTATTGTCGGTCTCCAACTTCGAGCATCACCTTTATTGACTTTTCCTACTTTCATCTCCCTCATTAGCAATCATCTTCGACAACTCTTTTTATTTCTAGGTTCATCATCTCTGTCCCATAAAGGCTATCTCATTTTTAACCAACCTTCTTATATTCCATTCAATCAGTATTCTTTTCGACCACCACCTACACCTTTGGATGTCGTTCACCTATTTCAAAATAATTTTTTAAAATCATACGTATGTAAAAAATTTATTATTTTTTTAATTTTTACAAAAATTAATAAAAAGCATATTTTATATGGAGTGTACTCATAGATTTTGAGAAATTTTGTCGTATGCACCCCGCTGGTTATTTTCAATAGCGAATTTAAAAATTCAATACAGTTGGGCAACAACTCCAAACGCAATGATATTTTTCATGCGCTTTTTTTTTTAATTACTAAATACAAAATCTACACATTTATTATTAAGTACAAAAATTTATAGCGTATACTTTTAAAACACTATAAAATTTGACATTTACACTAACTTATAACACGACAGTTTATTTTAAAGTTAAAAAAATAAAGAAAAGGCTAAATGAAGAGGTAGAAAATAAAGTTACAAAAATGAGAAGTCAAATTTGTTTGTGTACTTATAAACTTAAAAGGAATAGTATAATTTATAAGGGTAAAAAAAAATAGTAGAAGAAAACCTACAAAAATATAAGTATACTAAAGGTATTTTTATATTTTTAGTGAGACATGAATACAGTAGTAGGAGAAGAACATAAAATATAAAACTAGGAGAGATATTTTTACATTTTTAGTGGGGGCAAAAACTGCACTTATGCTATGTTTGCTCCTAAATAATATATAACAAAAAATAGAAGCAATAATAGAAATTTAAAATTTTCAGCAGGGCATCTCCCCCCACTAGTCATTAGCTACATCCTCCCCGGTTATTTTTTATTTTTATTTTAGTTACGATAATTTTATTATTTAGTGATGCCAATTTTATGCTTAGTTATGACCATTTTACTATGTGATGTGCACTCTAATATGCTATGATGTGCACTCTTTGGTTATTTTAATTTTGGCTTTTGATTATTTTAACTTTTGTTTTAGTTATAACAAGTTTAGGCTGGTATGTGGTTATTTTAACTTTGGTTTTCTGATTATTTCAACTTTATAAATTAAATATTTTAATTTTAACTTTTGTTATATAAATTTAAGTTCAATTAAATGTGTATATAATATGCACTCAAAAAGTAAGTGCACACTACAATATTCTCCTAAATCTATAAAGGTTACATGATTCCTCGAAGGTTCAAACAAACGTTTGGTGTGGGCCTATCATCCTGTAAGACTTGAAAAAGTTATCAAAATTTGGGTGGGAGATCAATTATAAGACACCTAAAAGACTCCGAAAGCATTTAAGCATAGTTGCTTTAAAAAAAAACCTGTGTAGACATTAGGACTCGAGACCTCAGATTTTATAAAGTCCAAGTATAATTTTTTCATGCTAACATTTTAGGCATGTGACTTTTTATGGGAGAAATTCAAGTGTATACCTAATTTTAGATTAAAAATTTAAAAATAATAAATTGTGTGCTTTACAAGTCTATTTTTTATAAATTAAATATTTTCATGAGAAATTTATTTGGCTATCTCAAACAGATCTACTTTCAATATGAAACATGAAGAAATTGAAAAGAAAAAATAATTATATATTTTCTGTATGTATCAAACTGTACAATATATGGCCTATTTATAGGCGAATAGGGATAAATAATAAAAGAGATACAATAGAATCAAATCAAAATCAATCTAATCAATCTAATATTCTAATCAATCTAAAT
>JAOTRH010059560.1:0-18719 GCA_034768845.1 Heliamphora exappendiculata
TGTCACTACCATTATCGTCATCGTTATTTATCAATCAGCTAGATCATTTGTAGTTACCACTATCGCCACCCGTCGCAACTAATATCGCCACCACCACCTATTAATTAGTTAGATCATCTGTTATTATCACTATTACCACTGCAGTTGTTGTTGGTGTCATTTTCACCTAATGAGTAACAAAATGATGCTAGAATCTCCAATCATCATTTATTGAGTTTACTTGTAGAGCAACAACAAAAACAACAATAACGACAAGAATGACAATTGCAATTGTCGCCTTTCCAAACACAGGCACTGGCCACCACCGCTTCCACCCGTTAACAAATGACAAAGTTACTTTAAAATCTTCAACCATTACCGACCGAATTAACTTTTGGAAGAAGAAGAAGAAGAAGAAGCAACTGTAACAGCAACTGCCACATACAAAAGAAAAAAACAGTTTTGGCTTAAATATTCTCACATGCCATTATTACTCAAGAGAACGAGGAGGGATATTAATGCGTGGACCATCTAGTACTACTTAGTACATGCTCCAGGGAGCCCACTGAAGTGGGGCCATTCATGAATCCAAGTTGTGCCCTCAACTTCAACTTTTTATTTTATTTATATATATATATTTATATTATAAAATAGAACAATTTTATGATACGTTATATTTTTAATTTAATGACTGAAATTGATCAAATTTACATCAAACAACAATAACTATCAATTTAAAAAAATATTACATCTTTTCTCATTTAATACAGTTAGTTTAGAAAAATATTATCTCTCTTCTCATTTAATGACATCTCCTTCTTTATTTTTCTCAATTTAAAACATATTGTCTCTCTTAACAAAAAAATACAATTTTAAAAAAATATAACTTCAAAATACTTTACAGTTTACATTTGATATAAAAATATTTTGAAACTTTCTTTAAACAAAATATACAGAATTTTATGAAATTTTTTTCCTCTTTCTAAAATATAAATTTGTTTAATTGAAGAAATGTTATATTGGTTACCTTTCATAGAAAATTGTTGAATTAATTTTTTTTAATATTAAAAAATTTGTATTATATGACAACTTAAAATGTATTTTTTTTTTACAAAAACTTATTACTATTTTTTGTTGGAGAAAATATTTTTTTTCCATATGAAAACTAAAAAATTAAATTGTAGCTTTTTTCATTTGAAAATTAAAAATTAAAATTGTTATTTTGGTTACCTTTAATATAAACTTAGTTTGAATATTTTTTTATTTATAAAAAAAACCTGTTTAGCAGATTATGAAAACTTTATAATTTATTTTACGTGTAGGATTTTTTTTTTTTTTTGAGTGTGAAGGTTATAATTATATAAAAATTTATTGTATTATATGTGTGGAAAAAAACAAAGTTATGTGAACAACGTGACTTTCCACGGGCTTTCAAAGCTTGTTTTTCGTTTTTTTGCGCAAGGGATTTGAGTTAAAAAATTTTAATTAAAAAATTATTTTTTTTTTGTGAAAGTTTGATTGGTTAATGAATTGGCTTATGAGCTGATTATAAGTACTTTTTAATTTAATCTTCAAACTCAGAGATTTATTTTTATTTATTTTATTTTTTAAATATTAAGTATTTTAATTATAATAATAATTGTTTTAAAAGTTTAATAATTTATTTAATTTACTTTTTATTTTAATATTTTATTTTTTTATTAATCACATTTTATATATAGAATAGTGCGAGAATTCATCAATAATTGAGTAGAAGAAATTAAGTTGAATTTGCCTTTTAAAAATATAAATTATAGTTAGAAAATATTTTATTAAAATATGAGTTTTGATTAATTTTATTATTAAAAAATACTGTACATAACCTTCATTTTCTTTTATGTAAATTTTCATTAATTAGATTATTTATTTTTAATAATTAATTAAAAATGTTTAGAGAAATAATTGTCTTTAAAAAAAATTAATTAGAAATACCTTTAACATGGATTATATCCTAGTATATATATATATATATATATTTCTCTCTTTAACAATAAGTAATAATCTTGACTCTAGTCAGGCTAAATTTGGTAAATTGGGTTTATTTTTGTCATTTTAATTTTTTTTTACTTTTTTGAATTATCTCGATGAGATAAATCGGAAAAGTAAAAAAAAAATTAATCAAAAGATGAAAAATATTCATTAAAAATGAAAATAAACAACATAAAATTTGGCTTAATGGCTTATTTTTGTCTTTTCTGAACTTTTTTTAACATTTTGATCATTTTTTTATAATTTGTTTTGGCTCGTCTCGAGGATAAAAAATAAAAAATATAATAATTTAATTAAATAATAAAAAACTCACTAAAGACAAAAAAAATAAATTCAAATAAAATAATTAAATAAGTAATTATCCCAAATATAGTTTATCTAATAATAAAGGGAGAATATTAGTTCCCGTCTACAATTAAAATATTAGATTTTGTCAACTTTTGTATTTTTAAAAAGCATTAGATAAATAACAAATTAATTCATTTTAAAATTTTGAAACTACCTACTGATTACTATGTTTACTTTTAAGGGTATTTATTTTTGAAAAATTTAAACATAAATTCTATTATTAGTTGATAATCAAGATTTAGTCCCGTAATTTAAATTTTAAGAGTTTTAATCCCCTTGTTAGTGTAACTTACCTAAATACTTTTCAGGTTGAGAAAAAAAAAACATACCGATAATATGGGAGCGAAAAATTCGTCAAAAATTTCGAGATTGAAACAGCTCTTTTTCTTCCTTTATCTCATAACTAAGGTTCTTTTCTCTCTCTCTCTCTCTCTCTCTCCAACTAGTGCATAGGGCACCACCGAAGCCGGTGTCGCTCATTCTCCTCCTCCTCCTCCTCCTCGCCGTCGCTCTCTCTGCTTGCGACTAGTGTACAGGGCACCATCGACTAATGACCACAGCCGCCAACAACCATTGCGCTCATCCTCCTCCTCCTCATCCTCGTCGCCGTTCATCCTTCATATCTGAACCAACATTACCAAAGAAAGAGTAGATATCGCTGCACTCCTCCTCCAAATCTGGCTCGACCAATGACCACCGCTGCTCGTCATCTTTCTTCTTGCCGCCGTCGCTCCTCTAAATCTGGACCAACCGCACACCATTGATCATCGCCGCTCCTCTTCCTCTTCCTCCTCCACCAATAACAATAATTTTTTATATATATTCTCCATACGAACAATGTGCAACCGATACAATTATCGATTGCAAATTCTGTTTTGAACAATTTTGAAAGCACTTATCAATTGAACACTGATACAATTATCAGTTACAAATTATTACTAAATGAACACAATTCTCTAAACCACGGATACATTTTATCAATTGAAAATTATATTATAAGAAGATATTGAAACAGATACTTAATACTGATACATTTCAAATTCTGTATCAGTTGTGGTTTTCACAAGTGATGAAATTCTAAAAGTATTGTTTGAAAAAGTGAATAGTGAACTTGTGATAAATGTATTAATTGGGTGTTTTTCAAAAAATTGATACATTTCAAATTCTGTATCAATTGTGATTTTTACAAGTGATTAAATCCTAAAAGTATTGCTTGAAAAAGTGAGTAGTGAACTTGTGATAATGTATCAGTTGAGTGTTCTTCCAAAAAACCTTTGCATAAGTTGTGGTTTCTCTGGTATTATGTTCTATTTCGATTTTTTATTGAACACACAGAGAGAGGGAGAGAGAGAGAAAGAGAGAGAGAGAGAGATGTTGCTCGTTTTAAGGGATATTAAAGTTTTGAAAAATCTTTAAAAATCAAATTCAAAAATTTCAAATCAAAAGAGATAATTTTTTTAATAAGGATATATTAGACATAATAAAATAATTTTAAATATGATGGGACTTAATCTATTAAAAAAAATATTGAGACTAATCCTCTTATGATATCAAAAAAAATAACTAATTCTTAAATTTTTTTTAAATTTTTTATCTAACAATTAATATTTACGCTGATTGCGAAACGAGTGAGTACCACCACCTTGTAAGGAGAAAAAGCGCAACCAGATACACACAATCACTAACATTGAATAAAATGAATTCTACATCAACTCTACTTATATTTAATAATTATAATTATACCATATTATTTAGTACATTAATTTGATAATTTACTTCAATCATCTTAATATTACTAATAATCAAATACATATAATTTATAGTGGGGTCGCCGTACTGATGGGGCCTTTGTGAAGGTCCACAAATTTTTCTTATGAAACCCTTGATGGAGACCCAGATGTTTATCTCAGATATCTTTGATGACAGTTACCCTACCACTGCACATTATATAATATCGTAGGTTTCATTTGACAATTTTGAGGGAATTACCTTACACATGAGAGCATCGTTGCTGTTTCACAAATTCATCACTTGTCTGTAATTACTTACTAGCAATTAATTCAAACTACACACGGGATAAATTTTTACATTAAAATTATTGCTTATAAACTTTTGTTATATATCGCCAATAAACTTTTAAACCCCTCACAATATCTAAATTACTTCAGTTTTTTTAACTTTTTATTGTTTTCTTGAAAATATATAAATTGTATATTTTTCTTAAGTTAATTTTTATATCGCCTATGTTGTACCTATGAATTCAATTGGCAACATTTAATACTAGATTTGTAACCTCCCAAATTAATTTCTCTCTTGAATTCTAGTTTGTAACTCTTAAGAGAGAAGTTTTTATATCTAGTATTTTGCATAGATACTAGAATATAAAATTACAAATTCTGATATTGCAAGTTGTGAGAGAGAGAAAGACATACGAAGTACGTTTGAGTAGCCGATCTTTGGAGGTGTTCTAACATTCGGGTCAGCCGTTTTATCCTGAAAGAGTGACACCGGTGGAGATACCTACAATATCCTTGGTAGACGATAAATCATTATTAAGAAAATTGCGTCTACAGGACTCGATTTGCGTATTGTATTTACATTTTTTTTATATTTTCGTTTTCTGTAAATTCAGTATATTGTAATCGTTGAAAGTTAATAAACATGTATTTTGTGGACCACCGAACATATCTTGTGTTATATTGCTAACAATCTCCACCTTTGCCAACAGCCTCAACCATTTTTTAGATAATTATCTCTCAAATCTCGTGATTCTTAGATAAGAAAATTATTTTATAAAATGCGATTAATGAAATACAAAATTAGATGTTCAGAATTTAACATACCATGTAGTTTAAAAAAATAGAGATGCTCAAAATTTTAACTAAAATGAATATCAACTTAAAAATTATTTTTAATTATAGCAATCATGAGTAAAAATAACACTGAAAAAGTACTTATTTAAAATTTTTGATTTCAATGATTTTGAGTAATGGTTCTTCAAGTTTGAAATTTTTAAAATAAATTTTACTCTTAATGTTGGAGTATAAATTATAATTCTCAAAGTATATTCACTAATTAATGAATAATAAACTTAGATTATTAACTTAAAATTAATCATCGTTGTAAATATCTAAAAAAATCCAATGCAATTAAAAACTTATACAAATAACTGATTTTTCAAAGTGTATTCAACAAACAATAATAAACTTAAATTTTTAACATAAAACTAACCTTCAAAACATTTGAATTTATTCTATGTACATTTTAAAAAAAAGGCTTGTGCCAGCATTTTTTTTATTATTGATCGACAATTGTATTTATATTTTTAATTTAATTAATTCAACAAAAAAAAGTGATTCCATTCGAGAGTTTATGCAAAAATAATTATGTACAAAGAGCATATGTGGGTAGTGTATTAATTAAATTTTATAAAAATATCATAATTTAAAAATGTCTTAAGAAAACACTATATATATTTTAAAATCTAGTTATATCATATTTTTATATTTAATTATTGATAAGATAATATATTGTTTTCAAAATTATAAAAACACCAAACAAAATAGAAAAGATAAATAATTAAAAAAAAAGAATTATCCATAATTTTCTAGACAAAATAGAAAGTTCTCAAAAATCAACGATTATGTTAACTTTTAAAAAATAAGTAATGAGTGAGTTAATCAATTAATTATTTTTATTTTTTTAAGTCAAAAAATTTAGAAACTCCGTTTTAGAGTACCGGTAAGACTCTAAGATAAAAACTATATATTTTTAATATACGTATAAATATATATTCTTTTCACTTTTTAAAAAGTTTCTTAACATAAATTGAGATATATATTTCTTAACATAAAAATATATATATATATGTATAAATATTTTTTCTTGACTGTTATTTCGGAGCATCTTTATTCATGTTTTTTTATGATTTACTGTGTGGAACTTTCTTATTAAAAAAACATATGAGCCATTTTTTTTATTTTCTAAATGTCTTGAGTATAATCAAAATCCACTTATTTCTTTACAAATTAGAATATGGATGCAAAAGTATCCAATTTGAATTTCTGTTGCTTCATTTTGTGATGTTTTTGTTCGAGTTTTAATAATTAGTATGTTAATTTTTATGGGTAAAAAAATATTGTTATTCTCTACCACGTGAAAGAGAATGGCTTAATTGTTGAGACAGTTAATAAAATTGACATCTTTGTGAAAGAAATGGGTCCCCCATTAAAACTTTTGTCTAAGTTTAAACAGGAAGGGAGCCAGTTCTTAAAAAACAAGAGTTCTCTTATTGCACGGAATGAATTGAAAATTTTGTTTAAAGTGCTTGAGAAATTAAAGTGTATTGACAAAGTAATTTAGTTAATATTGTATTGAATGTATTAATATTTTTTTTGTTTGCATTGAATAGATAAATATTTTTATATTTGGTAATGTGATGAATAAAATGTCTTTTTTATTTCTTAATGTATTTAAATTTAGTATATTTTTTAATATTTAAACTCATATTACAGATTTTCAATAATAGTTATTTGGCAAAATCCTAAAATAGATATTTTACGACTACTATATTAGTCATTGTAAAAAATATCATGCATTAATGATGGAACGTTTGCCAGCATTATAAAAAAGTTATTTTTTAAAAGAAAATACGATTTTACGATGATATTTTGTGCTATCGCTAATATCCATCACAAAAGAATTATAATGTTTTTGCGACGGTATTTCTTGGTAGCAAAACACGTGCCCCATAAAAAAATATTAGAATCTTATTTGTGACGGAAATAATATAGTCGCTAAATAGTTTTTGCAATGGAAATTTTTAGTCGCATAAAAGATATTGCGACGGAAACAACCGTAACTAAAAGTTTTTTCAACACTACATTTGAGTCGGTAATTATTTTTTAGCGATGGTTTACACAGTGCTATAGGTCTAATTATTTGCGACTGCAATTATGCAGTCGCAATAACATGTTCAGTGGTGTTTTTTGAGACCAGCATACAACCGTCGCAAATAAATATATTTACCGTCGCAAACCTATTGCGTCGGCATTTTTCGGTCATCAATACTTTTTGCGACCCCATTAAATGCCGTCACTATACCGTCGCTAATGCCTTTTACGACGGGTGATCAACTTTTTGCGACGGGAATAGCTGGTCGAAAAGGCTAGTTTTCTAGTAGCGTAGAGAATATATTTTAAGGAAATCACCTAGAAAATTTCTTTTTAGAATTTGAATATTAAAATTTGCTAACTAATATTAGTAGATAGCCAATCAAATATTTTTTAAATAATTCTTCATTCAAAATTTTTAAAAATTATGATTTGAATTTTCGAGCTTTCAAAATGCTAGAAATAGAAACTCTTTTTTTGTTTTTATAATATAATTGTCAAGTTTATAATCAACCTGCACTCTGCATGTATACCACGAGATACAAAAATTAGTATTAAATATATTATTTTAGTACTTTATAATACTTAAAATAGTATAATTAATTAAATATATCATATAAAATAATCATTTTAAAATGATTATTTTCATAAAATCACTCAACTTGTCATTTGCATAGGAAAGTAAGTAGAGATGCATCTGCTTCAATTTGACAATAATCGGTCACTTAACCCTATGTATTTGGAATTTCCTAATAAGAACTTTGAAAGTAAATAAAAAAGGTAAATAAAATTTAGAGTACATATTTATTTGGAAATAAATTCAAATTTATATACTAAAATTTGAAAACTAATTTTAAAAATTAGAATATTAAAATGTGCTAATATTGGGTCATAACTTGTCAATTGGCAAAGGCTGAAAAAAGAAAAAGAAAAAAAAAGAAAAAACAACAAAAAGTGTAGTAAATAATAATAATTCCATGTTGTTTGCTGATGGAAACACAAGAGAAGAAAAAGTGCTCTTGTAGGGATGACTCTTTGGATGGAGAAATTTCTGCGTAGAAAAGACGAAGAAAGATGTGTCATTATTAAAAAAATATAATTTTTTTTAATTTTAAAAAATAATATTTTTAATAATTTAATTAATCACAAGTACAAACACAACTAACGAGAAAAACCCACAACACAAATATTTTTTACGAGAAAAAATCAAACGGGTAAAAATTCACAGAACTACTAAGTTTAGGAAACAAGCACTAACCACGAACAGTTACAATACAACTTACAGACTCTTTTGATTGACTCCTTAATCTTCTAGTCCTAAGCTTGTAAATTGAATTCTCGTTCACTGTTCTCCTTTTGATTCCTACTGCAACAAATTTTCGTAGCAGTTTCTCCGGTAGAATCTTTCGTCGGAACTTAAAACGCCGTCTAAGCTTTGCTCACGAACAATTTTCGATCTTTTTGATACACGAACCAACCCATGATATGATCTTGAAGCTCCGTATTGTGTTCTGTCAAGCATTGGTTTCGTACACCTATAATGATCTATATATAGATCCCCAAAATCCCAGATAGGCAAGACTCTTAATAAATTAAAACGCATGGGCTCTGCTAGAGCTGTCAGTTGGGCGCTCAAGTGGTCCGGTGGCCAAGGCTCTCTGTCGTTGCATGAACTGCTTGTACATAAGGCTTGTATGTATGTTCCCTCTCTTGATCTTTAGAAGACAATAAATAAAAAAGTCCATATACTTTTAGAAAATTAGATAAACACAGATCACTTTAAAACGATAAGTTTCCTAAAGCCAATAAACTTCCTAAACTTAAGAAGCTTCCCAAACTCTTAACATTCCTAATCACCCTGGACTTGCCATAAAATAAAATAGAAATTAATTTATATTAATTTCTTTACGCTCTTTCATTGGCAAATTCAAGTGAACATAACACACATACAGCATAACAACTAAGACAAAATCCTCACAAGATCTTAAAAAATCATAAACATATTTCTTCCATCCCTTCAAAACAAACAAACAACCACATAGAAAATCCTTAATCCATAAGGAACAAATATCCAAGCCACCACATTAAAAAAAATGATCATGAAGCCAATGAACAAAAATATATGAGCATTAAAGAGTTAAACCTCAAACCACTGTACCAATGTACCAATGCATCAAAAACCAAAGTATCAAAAAATATACTTCCTGTCACAAAAATACCCAATTGTATCAAAGCCAATAATACTCCCCTTGTGAATAATGAAGCTCAAACCAAAAAAAATTTCAGCATCCATCCAAAAACATAAACCAACCAATAAACCAACAAAAAAGTATCATCAACCATCAACCCAAAAATAAAAATACCAATGTATACTATACCAAAAATATACCAATCACTCCCCCTTTGTGTCACCTGGAAGACAAATCCCGAATAAGTAGCTCCAACTGATCAAAACGCGAAACCATAAGCTGCTGAAGACTATCCACACGAGCCTCAAGAGAATCAAGCCGGGCAGCAACAGATGACTGCGAGGACTTTGCCTCAGGAGTAGGTGGAGAGGAGGTACTGAGAATATCATCAGTATCTTCTTCCTCATCCGTGGAGTCAAAAAGAGCAACAATGGTTGGGATATGAGCAACACTCTGAGAGTGTGTGCGACATGTGATAGATTTCGTGATACACACTGAGTGGAGACCAAGAGAAATATGAAAAGAGGGAAGGAACTTGAGAAAATTGGTGATGAACAAGCCATAAGGAAGAGCAACAATTTTGTTTCCGTGGATAACTTTGAGCATAGATTGCAAAAAGATACGGGCTAAGTCAATGCGACTACCCTGACTGATAAGATAAAGCTCTAAAACCTTTCTCCTGATTTAAATTTGAGACATGGCCCCTAAGATGAATGTTGGCACTAACAATAATGTTCAATAAACAAAAGGTATGGGTGAGTTCTTTCTGGAAGAGATTGCCATCAACCTAGTCGCGTGGTTTGCCACACAGGGTGGTGGCGATCTCAATGAAAGACCAGCTATGAGTAGCGAGAAAATGTGGATAGTCAGACACAGAAGGGCTGGTGTATCCCATATGGGCAATGAGAAAAGATGGGTTCATGAGAATATGGTTATCTCTCACATAAGTCTTAAAAGTAAACCTACAGGTGTCTAACTCATACATATTGGAATAAAATTTTCTAACAAGATCAATATAGACTTTCCCTTCAACTTGAGGAAAGGAAGTCCAATCTAGTTAGTCAAACATTTATGGAATTCCAAATTCGACAAAATCAGAGACAATTACCTTCTTCTCTAGGAAAATGGGTCTATCTGCGAAAAGATGGTTGAACTTTTCTTCGGCTCCGAGTAACATGAACCGACTTTTATCAAATAGTGTTTGAGATCGCCCAGCCGTTTTCTTGGTACGGGGAGGCATGATCCTATGAAACACAATAAAACCAAAGAGAATTAGATACGGATAACATGATCCAACGTGAAATCCAACTCACTGAGTTCACATTGGAAGCATAGAAAATCATACCATTGCAAAAGAGCAATTCATATAATCAATAACCGCAAATCAATACTTCGACATATGCTTAAATTGATCACATGAACAATTAAGAGAATACGATAGCAAGCACCACAAAGCATAAGCATAAATAAGGTATGAGAGATGTATCATAGGATGGTGTCAAGTACTTAGACAAGAACATAGGTAAAGCTGGTTAGTATGTAATGTGCAAGGGCAGTATATGAAGAACATGTCCGTTCGAGTGCTCAAAACCCCGCTCGAGCGGCGCCGTAGAAACCCTAGAAATTAGTTTGCCAAAAACAACAAACTCGAATTCTCCACACGACAAATACCCATTATGATGGATCAAAAAGAGAGAAACATCAATGCAAAACACTATAAACACATATATACATAACCATCCAACAAGAATCGAAACCCTAGGTTTTTGAGAAAAACTTTGAATGAGTGATAATTAACCCTAGGTTATCAAAGACAAGAAAGAAATTGAAGAGTCACCTTCGACTTACATAAAACACTAGACAAAGGCACACATCAAAGGTTTCACAATCAAGAAATAACAAATTCCACAGCCAAAACCCTAAGGAGAGAACCAAAGGCTTTCAAACGAAAAAAATGGAATGGAACACTTACCAAGGATTAGGAGACTAGATTGATGCTTCAAAACCTCATATTGGCTCAAAAATGTCTTAAGAAAAACGAGAGCCGATATATTTTAGAGAGAGATGAAGAGTTGGGGGAAAACATACCAGTGCTCAGTTTTTATTAAACTGATTCGCAACAGTCTGCTCAAGCGCTCAGTACCCCACTCGAGCGACGGAAGGGCAGAAGCTCACCTCGCTCGAGCGCACAAAGGACCACTCAAGTGGTGAACAAGCTGAGAAAAACCTGATGAAGAAAGTTAGAGATTTTGAGAGAAAAACGTGAAATAGACATCTTACAACACAGTGAAAAAAAAAACAAAAATAAAAAATTATAACAAATAAATTCATATAGATCAAAGAAATCCAACCACGAAATATGGAAAAATAAAGTTGCAAAACCCTGTCCAGGAGAACTGATATAACATGTACTTTAAACCTTTGAAAAACATTTCCAGGTATAATTGTTATAATATGAGTGATCAATATACAATAGGCACAACTAGATGGTAGTCAAAGCTCATAGTTTGAAGTCAAACCAAGTAAAGTCCAAATGTATGTCTGTTGAAGAAAAAAACAAAGCTCTCCCTCACAAAGAACTGAAGATAAAAAAAAATTATGCTATTTTATGGCAGTTTTCACGCTAATATGAACGAAAAAGCAAGGTTCGCATAGGTAGCTATTTCTAACAACATTAAGGAACAGTTGCAAACATGGCGGCTGACACACTAACATAAACGAAAAAGCATGATTCAGATAGGTAGTCATTTTCACAAGCAGGATAAAAGATAGCATAACCACCGGCTTTCACACTATAACAAACGAAAATGTAAGGTTTGTATAGGTAGCTATTTTTGTAAGCATTGAATACCACAACAGTTCTGAGTGAGAGAAGAGTAATAGAGAGATAATCAGATGGAGGTGGTTATAGACATCAACATTAACAATGGATTTTACTGTAGTGGTCAATCAAAAAGTATGTTTTCAACCAGAATCCACTGTCACATATATATTTAATCGCCCATATCGTAATTATTACGAGAAAAAATATTTCAAAGATTAACAGTAATGCTAGCTTGCATAGTTCTCGGATAGAGAATTTGCAAACAGTATTTTAAAAGGTTTCATACAGGATTGTCTTTCTTGAATGAATTTTTTTTTGAACTCAAAATGCCAATGTCAATTGATTTTCTAAGAAATTCAAATCGAAGTGCTTCAAGAGGTTTTGTTAACAAAATTAGTCAGTTGTCTGTCAGTATCAATGTATTCAAGAGTGATGCTGTTATTCTCAACTAATTGATGAATGAAATGATACCTTATGTATATGTGCTCAGTCCTAGAGTATTGAACATGATTTTTTGAGATATTAATCGCGCTCGTATTATCACAGTAAATAATCACAGACTCTTAGATAAGACCATAATCTGAAAGCATTTGTTTTATCCATGGTAGCTTAGTACAACAACTACCTGCAGCTATGTACTCAGCCTTGGCAGTAGACAAAGAAATTACATTCTGTTTCTTACTATGCCACGAAACCAGATTGTTACCAATGTAGAAACAACCTCATGATGTGCTTTTTATGTCATATGCACATCCAACCTAATCAATATAAAAAAAAAACCTGCAATGTTTGAGTTAGTATCTTTGAAAAACCAAATACTAAACTCAACAGTAGAATTCATATATCGGATAATCCTTTTAACATCAGTTAAATGTGATTTATTTGGATTAGACTGATATCGTGCACAAATTTCTACACTTAATGCAATATCAGGTCTATTAGCTGTGAGGTACAAGAGACTCTCTATCATATTTCTGAACATGATTTGATCAATACTTTTGCATTTTTTCATCTTTTGACAATTTCAAAGATGTACTCATAAGGGTTCAAATGGGTTTGGTAGATTTCAGTTTAAATCTCTTAACCAGATTTTTAGCATATTTTGATTGTGTGATAAAAATTCAATCGTTGCACTGTTTAATCTGTAAACCTAGAAAGTAATTTAGTTCACCTACCACACTCATTTTAAGTTCCTTTTGTATACATTCAAAAAATGAAAGAACAAGAGATTCGCACATAGAACCAAACATAATATCATCAACATAAATTTGTACAACCAAAATATCATTATTGTATTTTTTAATGAAAAGAGTCTTATCCGCACTTCCTCTGATGAAATCATGATTAACCAGAAAGGTGGTTAGACATTCATACCATACTTGGGGGGCTTATTTCAACCCGTACAAAACTCGTTTCAGCTTATATACGTGATTAGGATAGTGTAGAACCTCAAAATCGTTAGGCTATTCAACATACGCCACTTCTTTCAGCTCGCCATTTAAAAAAGCACTTTTCACATTCATTTAGTACAGTTTGAAATTTAGAAAATACGAGACAGCAAGAAGAATACGAATAGATTCTAATCCAGCCACAAGAGCAAAGGTTTTGTCAAAATCTATTCATTCTACTTGTGTGTATCCTTGTGTCACTAACCTAGCTTTATTTCTCACAATAGTCCCTTATTCATCAGACTTGTTTTTAAAAATTCACTTGGTGCCGATTACATTAACATTTTCAGGTCTAAGTACTAACTCCCAAACATCATTCCTGACAAATTGTTCGATCTCCTCATGCATAACATTAACCCAATAATCGTGAGTTAGAGCCTCTTTCATATTTTTTGGCTCAATCAAGGATACATAACACAAATGACTTACCTGATTTGCCTGGTTATGCATTTGTCGGCATGTCATTATTGATTTTGTTACCTCTCCAATCACTAGATCCAATGGGCGATTTAGCTTTACACGTGAGGAAGGTTCCAAAACTGCTTGCTTCTCAGGAATTGTTATACTTTCAGAACTTTTATCCACTAGCTGTTTTAGAGAGGCGAGCTAAACAGGATCATCAAGTATCTAAGAATTAGATTGATCTTCTTCCGGTGTCAATGTCACTTCAGCAGTTTCTATATCATCAACAACAACATTAACAGATTCCATAACAGTACAAATACGTAAATTATAAACTCTATAAGGTCTACTGTTTATGGAATAGCCAAAAAATATTCCATCATCATTTCTGTAGTTAAATTTACCCAATTGTTCTCAATCTTTTAAAATGTAACATTTGCTCCCAAAAGTTTTGAAATATTTTACATTTGACTTCCTACCTTTTCACAACTCATAAGCAGTCTATTTAGTACTACGTCGTAAATACATGCGATTAATAACATAGCATGCGGTATTTACGGCATCAGCCCAAAACTTGAAAGGAAGGTTTTTATCATGAAGCATAACTCTTGCCATCTCATGTACCACTCTATTTTTTCGTTCAATTACACCATTTTGGTGTGGTGTTTTAGATGCAGAGAACTCGTGTTGGATTCTCTATTCGTCACAAAAACTTGAGAATTTAGAGTTCTCAAATTCTTTACCATGTTCTGATCTAATTTTGGCGATGCGCTAATTTTTTTTCTTCCTGCTCATTATTTAATTTAAGACATAGAATTTAAAAACAGAAAATGTGTCAGATTTTTCACTCAAAAAGTTTACACAGGTAAACCTAAAAAAGTCATTAACTACAAGAAAAATATATTTCTTACCACCTATACTCTTTGTTCTAGTACGACTCATAAGATCTATGGAAAGAAGTTGTAGAGATTATTCAGTAGCAAGCTAATTTATTTTCTTGTGAGAGACTTTAAATTATTTACTTAGTTAACAAGGTTCACACACTTCTTTTCTATTGTGCTCAGCTTTGGAATGCCTTTAACTAATTCAAAATTAGCAAGTCTGGAAAGATCCTTATAATTGAGATGACCCAAACGATGATGCCACAATTCTGTTTCATTAATTTTAGCAAAATGACATATTTAATTGATTTTAGATAAAATTTCATAACAGTTATCAGAAGTTCGAACACCATGAATAACAGTTTTTTTTTCTTTTTATCCAAAATCAGATATTTAGTTTTAGTAAAATAAACTTCATGGTGTGTGTCACACATCTTACTAATACTGAGTAAGTTTTCTTTTAAGCCGTCTACAAGAAAGATATTGTCCAATTTGGGTAGCCCCGGAGAGTCAATGGATCCTCTCCTAATAATCTTGGATGAGTTATTATCCCTAAATGTGACAAGTCCTCCATTGTATGGATCAATACTCGAGAATAAGGACTTATCTCCTGACATATGTCGAGAACACCCACTGTCCAAATACCACTTGAAAGAATTTTGAGCTTTTAAGGCAGTGTGAATAACAATGCATTTCAAATCAGATTTTTGGACCCAGACAACACGTGTTTTAGGAAAAGGTTTAGATTGAGTACTGAGTTTCTGGCTAAAATAAGGTATTTGCCAGTGGTCTGCTCGAGCGCACAGAGGAACTGCTCGAGCGCGTGACTGCTAGTGAATATTTTCATCTCTCTGTCAGTTGGTCGTTCGAGCGCTCAGCTGACCGAGAGTTTTATGCTGCAATTGTCTGATTTGATCATGTAATTTTTTTGATTTTCTTTCATGCTGATATGTAGGCAGTGATTTTATTTTTCTACAAAAAGGTCTAATATGTCAAAGAATATCACAAAAAATGACAAATATGAACAAATTTTTGAAAATCAGTTGATTTTGGTAAAAGTCTTTGAACAAGTTTTTCTGACATTTCAGTTCTTTTTTGTTTAGACTTTTTCAAAATACTATTCTTATCTCTAGGCATGCTGACAGCTTTCACGAAGTTAATTTTACCTGTAATATTTGATCCAGACGTACTTTTCACCTATCCTAGACCAATTCGATTTGTCGCTACTTTCTGCACGTTTAAGATCTATTCCAAACTCAAGGAGCCTGCATTTAATTTCTTTAGAGTGGTATTAGCAGTAGCTAAACCAATTTCCAACAATTTCACTTTAGCTTTACTAGCCTCAAACAGAGACTTGAACTTAATTAAATCTTGTAATTTCAACTCAAGTTTAAAAATATTTATTTTGAGAGAATCACACAATTCAATGAGTTCATTTATCTGTTTATCAGAACTAATCAGTTTCTCAGTCATTTTGGTTTTAAAAATTTGTAGTTGTAAAATCAAATTTTGAGACTCAGTTAGTTCAGACTTTAAACTGTTATTTTCTTTTTTCATAGTTTTGACCTTCAATGTTAGCTTAGTGATAAATTTCATCATTTTGTAACTTTATGTGTGAAGTTTATCATAAGCCCACTGAATATCTTTCTCATTCCCTTCATCAGATTTAGGACCTGAATCAGGTTCTTCTTTCCTAGAATCACTTTGAGAAGCACGAGATTCATAATCAGATAATTCAAACTTACCTGATCTTGTGAAAGCAGCAAAGGCGATGAACTTACCCTCGCCATTCTCTGGTTCTGACTCGTTTCCATCATCAGATGATTCAATTTCATCATCCAACATCACAGTAAACACTTTTTCTTTATTTTTCTGTTTGTTTGGACAATTCTGAGCAATATATCCATACCCTTGACATTCAAAACACTACATATTCTGATTCTGAACTTTAGCTTTTTTTAAAAAAACTTAACCACATTCTTACTTTTGTCACAAAAATGTCTAGATTTTGACTTGAGGTTAGGTTTTTTATTTAAAATAAATTTTTTTAATTTTTTAACTATAAATGGCATAACCTTAGGATTAATTTTAGTTTCATCATCTGAAGACTCTAACTCAACTTTTGAAGATTTTAAAGCAATGCCTTTTGATTTTTTAGGTTGACGTAGAGTTGATTTAAAGGTTTAAGATTTCTAACAATTTGTTCTACTCTAAAAGAATCAATTTCTTTACTTTCTTTAATAACAGTAACTTTTAGTTGAAAACATTTAAGTAGTGACCGTAAAATTTTCCTAACAATGTGAGATTCAAGAATTTTTTCACCAAGTATAAAGCTAGAATTAACTATGTCACTCAACTTAACATAAAATTCATCAAATGTCTCATTGTCTTCCATTCGAAGGGTTTTAAAAATTGTGGTGAGCCTTTGTAGTTTAGAAATTTTAACAGTTGCTGTGCCTTCATGTGTGACTTCAAAAATATCTCATGTTTCTTTAGCGATTTCACACGTACATATACGTCTGAATTCTCGGGTGTAATATCGCTAAAAATAGTATTGATATCCTTACTATTCCAGCCTACTTCGTCTAAATCTCTTTTTTTTTTATTGTTCAGTGGGTTTTAAAATAAAATCATCACCCAATTTAACAGTTAGAGAGGTATAGCTAATTACAACAGTCATCCAAATCTTTTCGTCAATAGATTTTAAAAACGCCATCATTCGAGCTTTTCAATAAGGATAGTTTTCTTCATCTAATAACAGATGTCGAACAGTTGAGTTTCCTTCTCTAGAAAATTTCATGTATGTGATTAATTAGGATCGAAACTTTTTTAAGACAAAAAGAACCTGCTTTGATACCATTTGAAAAAATACGATTTTCTCTTATTTTGAAAATTAGTATTTTTATCGATTTAATTAATCACAAGCACAAACACAACCAACGAGAAAAAATCATAATACATAAATATTTTTTACGTAGAAAAACCCAACGAGTAAAAAATCAGGGGACTACTAAGTGTAGGAAACAAGCACTAACCACGAACGGTTATAATATAACTTACAGACTCTTTGGATCGGCTCTTCAATTTTCTAGTCTTAAACTTGTATGCCGAATCCTTGTTCACTGTTCTTCTCTTGATTCTTACTGCAATGAATCTTCGTAGCAACTTTTTCGACAGAATTCTCCATTGGAACTTAGAACGCCGCCTAAGTTTTGCTTATGAACGATCTTTGAACTTTTTGATACATGAACCAACCCTTGATATGATCTTGAAGCTCCGTATTGTGTTCTGTCAAGTGTTGGTTTCGTGCATCTATAATAATCTATATATGAATCCCCAAAATCCCAAGCAGGCAGGACTCTTAATAAATTAAAACACCTAGGCTCTGCTCGAGCAGTCAGATGGCTGAGACTATCTGTCGTTGCATAAATTGCTTGTACATAAGGCTTGTATGTATGTTCGCTCTCTTGATTTTCAGAAGACGGAAGTCCATATACTTTTAGGAAACTAGATAAATACAAATCACTCTAAAATAATAAGCTTCTTAAACTCAATAAATTTCCTAAACTTAAAATGCTTCCAAAACTCTTAACATTTCTAATCGCCTTGGATTTGTCATAAAATAAAATAAAAATTAATTTATAGTAATTTCTTTACAATTACCAATAACACAAGTAGCACTCTAAAAAAATATATGCAATAGTAATCTCTTTAAAATGGCGCGATAT
>JAOTRH010059571.1:0-18716 GCA_034768845.1 Heliamphora exappendiculata
ATATCAGTTTAAAGATATCAGTTCCATATTCTTTATCCATTGTGTTACACATTTCACACATTTAAACACATTCATTTTATTTCATTCATTATTTTTCACCAATTTGTTACACATTCAATTCTCATGAAATCGCAAATAATCACTTAACTTCTTTAACCACCTCATCAAATTTTCTTGATACCATCAGCGAGCATCATTATTCATATCCATGCAGCTGGTTGATTCCAACCCGAGTTCGCAAATTACATTAACCAATTATTCATTATATTACACCATTTTCAAATCAATATCAATCAATTAATTTTTGAATTGACCTTATTCTATGGTTCTCCCTATCACAAGTGGACTATACATCATTTAGATACATTCCAACGCACCATTTTCAACTCCACTTTCATTTTTCTCATGTTTTAATCTCACGACTTAAGAGTTTATCACACCACCTTCCCAAATCTCATATTTTAGCCAAACATTTAATCTTTAAATTACTATTTAACAAATTATATGGTTTATAGTTCCCTTGACTTCTCCATGTTTCAACCGTTTTTGTACACTTTCCTTAAAATCAATTTAATCATACTGCATTAATCAATTTTTACCTTAACACGATTAGAACTTCTCATTATTAAATTCTCAAGTCATCAGATTTCAATGATAGATTTATTCACAGTTCACATTTTTTATCACCTAGTAAATGTTTCAACTCCATAATAGAACTTAAAACCCATAAAACCAAACCCGCAAGTTCAAGACTTAAGTAGACAATTCATCTATCAATCAAATTCTTAGGGTTGTAATAAAATTTCAAAGAATTCAACTCAAATCATAGAAAATCACCATAATTAGTCTAAATCCTACGTCTTGAAGCCACAAGCCTGGAAATTCTGCCCTATATTCAGAAACCATAGGTTCAGCTAGCTCAATTTCTTGCTTAAGGGACTTCGGCCAAGTCGGGCTCTTGCTCCATGAGGCTTTGATATGTCGATTACACATTGGTTTATCTCTGGTGGCCTCCCATTCGAATAAAGACAAATTCAATAAAAAGAGGGGAAAGGGTGAACGACGTAGATCAAGGGAGAAAAATTACAGCAGCTTCTGAAATTTCTGATTCTCTGTGGTCTAGTGGCAAGATCTCCAACCCGGATGGCCTGAATCCAAATCGACATCATCGACCAGGATCAAGTGTGGTGGTGGTGGTGCCGACGTTGTCACTGGCAAGCAGCGATGGTGATGGGGATCGGTGGCTTGGCATAGCTCCGACGATGGTCGGTGATGGTGGAGTGTGGTCATGACTGGCTGTGTTGGCCGAGAGGGGGGGAGATGGGAGTTTAGAAACCTTCCCCCATGGTAGCAATGAGGATAAGAAATAGAAGAGGTAAAGAAGAAGGTAATAGGCATCGATGGCGGGGAGAATGAGTTTGGGGTATCCTATGTTTGGTGCTTCACTTGAAGCAAGAAAAACACCAATAGAGAATAAGGGGGGAGGATACTGCGTCGAAAAAAAAAATAGGGGAAAACTTGGGTTTATATTATTATTATTATTATTATTATTATTTCTTTCTACCATCTCCAGATTCTTCCCATTCCTTCCAATACTTGAATAAAGCGGAGAAAGCTAAGGAAAAAGACAGAAGAACAAGGGTGGTGACGTGCGGCTAAGGAATAAGGACTCTTTTTTTTTAATCATTTTATTTGTTGATCCAAGATTCTAGAAGAATCTCACCCTAATACTTACATAAACTGCATATTTAAGTAAAACAAATGCCTCGTTAATACTCCAATTTAATTTAATCTAATTTAAATTCGAATAATACAGTTAAAATTTCTTAACACTACAGAAATATTTACAAATTAATATTCCGGGACATTCCTCGTACCAATCGCATACAGCATACATTATTAATCATCATAAATCAACTCCACAAATTTAATTATAATGAAATAATTAGTCAAAAATTAAAAGTGTACCTGGTCATTACAGCCATCCCCCCTTAGGAAATTTCTTCCCCAAAATTCTAGATCTCCACTTGACAGCCTTTCTAGAGTCACCTATATTCTCATAAACTAATTCATTCCCAACTCAAACATATGCTATAGACTACCTTGGTAAATCAGAACACATAATACATTATTCCTTTGAATAAATGACCAGCGTTCTTTCCTTCCCAATTGAATCAATAGCCCATTGACATTCTTCATAAATCTCTTGCATACCTATGTTCAGGTCTAAAAATGCCGCCTTTTTCAAGTGAACCCGACCAAGAATTCTAATATCAAACATAGAACTTCCATGCACTGCTTACCATCCAGTATACTCAACTAAGAACTCAGCAGTAACATCCTTTAGGTCGACTCTTGTATTTTTTCCTACCGACTTATACTTTTTCGACAATACTTTTTCCCACAATCACAATCGTTCAAATACAATTTTGCACGACGGTCAAAAGGATCATTCTTAAAATTCACCGTAGTTACAACCAACACACCAATTGGTTCACTCATAAAGAAGAAACTCTTAGCTTCTAGCATGACCCCTAACTTAATTTGAATAATTGAATTACTGCATGCACTCTTGACAGTGCCATCATAACCGATAACAACATCCCAGAAGGATAATCACTTCTTTAGCAATCAACTCTCGACCTCCTATTCGTTACCCTTATGAGCGTGTTGGGGGTGCAGGAAATGGCCTGCACATATAGATGATCTCAACAAGTACATGTATGAGGCTGAGTTAGACGACCTTAGATATAGTGGTATCCAATTTACTTGGTCTAATAACTAGCAGGGGGATAGTTTTATCAAGTCTAAGATTGATCGTGCTCTTGTTAATGAGTCTTGGGTTACTTCTATGTTGCAGCCTAGTGCTTTCTTTGGTCCTCTGGGCATCTTGGACCACGCTAGAATTCATATCCTGATTGAGTTTGGTAGTGTTAAGTCTGGGAAACCGTTCAAATATTTTGATTTTTGGACTAGGAGCCCTAAGTTTATTCCACTGGTGAAGGATGTTTGGTGCACTTCTGTTATTGGGTCAGACATGTATATGGTTTGTCAGAAGCTGAGGATGTTGAAAGTGCAGCTTAAAAAGCTGAATAGGATCCAATGGCTTAATCTCGGGGATCAAAACTCCAAGTTCTTTTTCAAATCTGTTAACTTTCAGCGTAATAGGTCTCGCATTGCCTCTATTACGGGTGAGGATGGTGTGATTCATATTGAGAAGCATCTTATCTTCGATCACATTGTTGGCTATTACCATAACCTTCTTTGTATGGACTCTAGTATTGATAGGATTAGGATTAGTGACTTGGAGGGATTTATCACTTAGCGGTTGTCCTCCTCGAGTGTTACCCATATGATGAGAGATGTCTCTAAGGAAGAGATTCATGCCACCATGTGGTCCCTTAATGCTAACAAAGCTCCTGGCATGGATGGTTTCTCAGCCGATTTCTTTAAGGATACGTGGGATATTGTGGGTCAAGATGTTACTAAGGCGATTAAAAGCTTCTTTGATTTTGGTCATATCGTTTGAAAAATTAACACTACCCTTATTGCGTTGATTCCTAAAGTCCCTAATCCTTCAACTATTAAGAAGTATAGACCTATTTCTTGTTGCAATACTATCTATAAATGCATTTCTAAAATCATTGCAAACATGATTAAGGATTCTTTGGTTGAAATTATCTCTCTTGCCCAATCAGCTTTTGTTAAGGGGCAGCGAATTGCGGATAATATTTTCTTTTCTCAGGAGCTCCTGAGGGACTATCACAAGCAAGGCCATGAGGCCCTAGGTGTGCCCTTAAAGTTGATATCATGAAAACCTATGATAATGTGAGGTGGGACTTTATGGTTGGGATTTTTAGATGTATGGGGTTCCTGGAGAGAATAGTCAATTGGATCAAGGAATGCATTACGTCTCCTAGTTTTTTTGTTAGCAGTAATGGTGAGCTTAATGGTTTCTTCTCGTGGCAGAAGGGTCTTCGGCAAGGGGACCCCCTCTCTCCTTATCTTTTTGTGATGGCCATGGAGGTTCTGGCCAGTATGTTTGTGAAGCATACACAGAAGGCTCCTTTTAATTATCATTGGCGGTGCAGTAAGAATAAGATTGTTCATCTTTGCTTTGCTGATGACCTTATGATTTTCTCAAAAGCTAATGTTATCTCTGTTCGCGTCATTCGACAGGTTCTAGATGGTTTCCAAAAATTGTCTGGTCTTTTCCCCAATCCCTAAAAAAGTGACATTTACGTCTTCGGGGTTGATAGTGTTTTGAAGAAAGAGATTTTGGGTGTTCTTGGTTTTCGTGAGGATTCGCTTCCTGTTAGGTACTTAGGGGTTCCCCTTATCACTACCAAACTTGCATAGCCTCGCATTGATAGGATAGCTAATAGGATTAAGATGTGGACTAGTAAATTTCTTTCTTATGCTGGTAGAGTCTAACTTATTGGCTCTATCCTCTTCTCCATGCATGTTTATTGGTCCTCTTTATTTATCCTTCCCAAGAAAGTGTTTCGTGAGGTTGAAAGTTTACTTAGGGCTTTCTTGTGGAGTGGTCTTGAGATGAAGTCCTCGGGTGCTAAAGTGGCCTAGGAGGAGGTGTGTGTCCCTCGAAAAGAAGGAGGCCTTGAGATTAAATCCTTGGTCTAATGGAATAAAGCCGCGGTGGCTAAGCATATCTGGTTCCTTTTAACGAGCGGTGATGTGTCCATGTGGATTAAATTCAATATTCTTCACAATAACTCCTTTTGGTCAATTAAGATTCCGTAGTTAGCATCCTAGAGTTGGAGGAAACTCCTCTATCTCAGATCGATGGTCAAACGCTTCATTCAATATGGAATTGGTAATGGTGAAGATACTTTTTTGGGGCTGGACCCTTGGCATCCTTGGGGTTCCCTGGTTGAGGCTAAAGGCATAGGATCGTGTATGATTCTGAGTTTGATCTTAAAGTTAAAGTTAAACAGGTTGTGGATGGAAACCAATGGAAATGGCCTTTCATGGTCACTATTGACCTGTTGGAGATGCAGAGGGAGGTCCGTTTCCTTCCCAATGCTAGCGAGGGTGACTATGTTAAGTGAACCCTTAATGGTAACAAATTCTCTATTGGGTCTCTCTGGGAGGAGATTTGTGTCCATAAGACGGTATCGTTATGGAGTAAGTTGGTGTGGTTTAAACATCATATTCCTAGAGTAAGCTTCATTCTTTGGGTTACTGTGAGGGGTTACCTTCGTACGAGGGACCAGCTTAGAATGTTTGGTCTTGAGTGTGATGCTAGTTGTTGTTTCTGCTTCGGAGCTGTTGAGTTGCATGATCATCTTTTCTTTGCTTGCCCCTTTGCTAAAGCTATTGGACTAGGGTCTTAGCCAAATGTAGGGTTAGTTGGTCTGAGGGTTCTTGGATGGCTTGGAGGGATTCTTTTGTCACCAAGGTAGTTGGTAAGTCCCTGGGTGCTAGCCTTAAAAGACTTACGCTTTCCATCTATGTCTATTGTATTTGGAAGGAGCGTAACCTTAGAAGGTTTTAAGGCAAGAAAAAGGGTTGGGAGGGTGTGTTCAGGGAGATCTCTGAGATGATAAGAGAGAGGCTCTCCTCCCTTAGAAGAGTGCCAGTGTCCCAGACTAATATGGAGATTCAAGGTGATTGGAGCTTGGTGATGGACATCTTTTCCAATAATGTTTTTTACTAACTATTTATTTCTTGCTGCAACATGGTCGTTAGGCATGGATGTTTGTGAGGTTTGCCTCTACCTCCTCCTTGGAGGGCTGAGTGTTTCACCTATATTATGCGAGTGTGTGCGAGGTTCCTAATTCTTATTCCCTATAAGTTTGTTTGCTGTGCGGGTCTCCGTGGAAGGTTTAGGAGCAGTGAGTTTTGGGTTTTTTTGTTTGGAGAGTCTGAGTTCCTCCCATATTGAGTGAGTGATGTGAGATTTTGCTAACTATTTTGAATTGCGTTTGCTTCTTGTGTAGGGGCCTTGTAAGCAGTGGATGTGAGGCTTGCTTCTTTCTTCTCTTTGGAGTGTAGAGTTATACACATGTGTGGAGCGTGTGAGCTCTCTCGGTGTGTGTGTTTTCTCCTGCTGCTTTTCTCATGGGTTCTTTATGTATCTCAGGTCCTGTGTCTTTTTCTATTCGAAAAGGAAGAAGTCCCGGTGATTAGCTTTCTGGATATCTTCTGTTGGCCTCTCTTTCTGTGGATTTCTACAGTTTTGTTCCCTAGCTATGAGGGTTGTTCATAGCCTTTCCCTTTGTTCATTTAGCTATTGTATTTTTTTGGTATCCTATCTATGGGGGCTGTCCATAGTATCTATCCCTACAACTTTCGTTTGGTTTGCTTTTGGTGTTACGGGTTTGGCTTCCATGGTGGCAGCTTGTTGCCTTAGCTGGTGGCCCTTTGCTGTTACGGTTTGGCTTTCTTTAGGGCTTATGCTTTGTTTGGTTGTTTGCTACTACTAGCCTCTTTTTGGTTGGGAGGGTTTAGCTCTCTGCTGCTGCGGTTTTTGTTTGCGACTGGTGTTACCCAGTCTATTTTGGGTTTGCTGCTATTGGCCTTTTGAGGGCCTGTTCCCCGTTCTTTGGGGCTTTGTTTATTGGCTTATGTTTCTTGGGTTGATGGCTTCTTTCTCATTTCGGTTGTAGTGGCCTTAATTGGGTTTTGTTGCTGCGGTTTTGAAGATGGTTGTTCTGTGTTTGGGCAGTTAGTTTTATTTTGTGCCTTCATTGGTTAATTGTATAGGCTTTTCATGTTGGTTCTCAGGTGGTTAGTTTTTGTCTAGCTTGTGTAAGTTTGGTCTTTTTCCTCTTCCATCTTCTAATTTATGGGGCGAAATTTGTGGCCTCTCTTTTTTGGCTTTTGGTTGTTTTTATGGTCCAATTTTGGCTAAGCCGAAAGCCTTTTTTGTTTTTTGGTGGTGTTTGTAAGGCCTGGGGTTGTGCCCCTCGTAAGCATGTATTTTTTTCTTTTTTTATATCACAGTTAATTACCCAAAAAAAATCTCGACCCCCGAATTTAACTTTCCAACAATCGTCTGTCACCGGGTCGCATTTCCACAACTTACTTCATGATGTTAACTACAATCTCACTCCTTCTAAGAAAATCTATATAACCCCTTAAGATAAAATCTAACCTAGCCTTTCCTTTCCAAAGGTCACTCACAATCCTCCCTCTAAAATTGAGTATTCTAACTTCATATGATCATCTCAATCATAAGTTTCTCGATCCCTTTAAGTTTACTATTTCTCCTTACTATATCATTAATCTTCTCTTGGGTTAAAGAAACATAACCACTTCTTTTCTTATGACCAGACATGAACAACCTCTATATCTACCAAAGACATCCTCAAGACGTATTGTCCCTAGTGAGAGAATTAACCACACCAACAACACCCTTTGAGGGCTTCTCAAGTCTAGCATACTTTTCACTAATCAGGATCACATCTGCAACAGTTGTGATGTTACATGAAAAAGGTGAACATTCACTACATTTCAGTTTCACCCCAGAGCATACTTATGTCCAGACTGACATCTTCTCAGCACCACCATGGAACTATAAAAAAATACTAATCCAAACAATAAATCTTTACTCTAAATGAAATTTCTAAAAGACCCATAGTTATCATCCACCGAAATTGTACTCAAAACCACACTCATCCCAAGGAATCCATGATAAAATCCACTAAAATTTTAAACTGAAAGGCTTTACCTCCATCATTTAAGTCCATCGAAGCAACTACCTTTCAAGAGATTCCAACACTCTCCTATGCCTAGCCATGTAATTACTAATGGTACAACTCTCCTTAATAACATTTTATTGCCTAAAGAAGATTCGTGTCCCTTTCCTTGAAACTCAACACTCAAGAATCATACAAAAATCATAATCCTACTCAAACACATCACATCATCAATCATACACACACTAAAGAGAACCGTTAGGAATGAAACGCCAATCGGGGTAACTAATCTAGATTTCTCATAGAAAGAACGCAGGCTAAACATTTTTCTATTTTAAACCCCAGAATAGTTAACTGGACACCCAGAAACAAGTCATATCACCCCCAAGATTCAACCTCTATCACACATATCACATAGCATGCGCAGGACAATTCATTCGCAAACACATACAAGCACACAATTCATACCATGTAGTGGTGCCTATAATCATCAAACAAATCATACATAAAGACTATTATCACCCATAACTCATAGGTGTTCGAACCTAGAGCTTTGATACCATTATGTCACGCCTTCGACCCGAGGCATGTGAATGCCACTTACTAACCCAACTTTACAGAATAATCGAGGAGACTTCCCTATATAAAATCAAATCTTATGGTAGAACCTTCTTAAAATTTCAAAAATATTATATGTATAATTTTTTTTTAAAATTTCGATAGAGTCTCTTCTGTTTTTCTAACTAATCCAAATTTTTGTATCGCCTGTTAAACTCAAACAACAATATACGCTCAGACACCGCCTGAATTCCAACTCACAACCACAATTTAGCTCCATAAAATGAATACCATCCTCCATCTTATTAACAAACTATCATCCATATTGCTTATAAAAATTACATTCATCCAAAGGAAAATTCTCAAATTACATACAACTTCACAATGTGAATCATCTGAGCAATGCATCTAACCAAGTATATTTGCATGAGATATATCTTAAAAGTCTTTACACTTTACAAAAAAAAATACATGTCTCCACTAAAAAATATATATATAGAGATCCCGTTCTTCATTCTTCAAACTTTAGAATGCCTTTGCACCTTCTCCTTTTATTAGAACCTAAAAAAAAAATTTGGTATATACACCATGAGTCGAAGCTCATAGGATAAAGACTAAAGATAGTACAATGCATGATTTGTGAGGTGTTAATGACATGCTATAATGCAATCATAATTAAATTATGTTTATAACATATTCTTTAATCGTCATCTTTTCATCCATTATTTACTTAATCTTTACCCTTTTCTTATTTAATTCATTCACTACATTTTTATTATGTCCACCTTTGATTGAAGTTCCACGCTCACCCACAATAAATATTGAGTTATTTTCTTATTTCTTCTATTCTATTTCTTTCAGCTTACATTCTTTCAAATTTTTTTTTTTTCAGTTTTCATTTCCATTCTTTAGGTTCATTACTCAATTTTTAGACTTCCATCTTTTATAAAATTGTTCATTTCTCTTTCTATTTTCTCATTTTTATTAGGCTCTTTACTCATTCTTTTGTTTCCATTCTCTTCCTTTCTTGACATAAATCACAATTTCTCTTTATCTTTATTTAGTTCTCTCTTTCATTTTTATTCTCTTTAATCAGTAACAAAATACTAACTCACCTCTTATTTATTATATAATCATCAACTTTCTTTCTCATTCTTTAATTCTTTTAATTCACATTTCACTTTCTTTCTATTAATCAAAACACTGAACCGACGTTAGGTGCAGCTTATAGAAACCCCTCCCTATTTCTCCAATAGGCTACGTGAAGCCATTGGGTAATAGATAGCTCCATAACTCACCACGACAATACCCATTTTACAGACCTCACCCGAGGGAACACGGTACCCAAATCTGTTTTACGGGGACTAACCCGAGGGAACACGATACCCAGCTTGCGCACGTTTTTGGTCTTTCACCGAGGAGCAGTTCAATCCCAACTTATTCACATCCTCAACCATTTTCGATTTCCCAAAGGAACACCCCGGAAGGCGACCCGACATCCAACCATTTTTAGTTTCCCAAAAGAATACCCCGGGAGGCGACCCGACAACCAGCCATTTTTAGTTTCCCGAAAGAATACCGCAGGAGGCGTCCTAATATCCAGCCATTTTTTATTTCCCAAAGGAATACCCTAGGAGGCGTCCTGATACCAAGCCATTTTTGCATTTGCTGATCAAGAATTCATTACTAATTCATTATCATATCGATCCCATTTAGCTATAATTCCCATTATAACTCATCATTCCATCAATAAGCACCATTTTTCATAGTTATACCACGTATTGATCTCAAATTGAGTTCACAAGTTCCACTAGTTAACCTTTATATTTCTTTCGCCTTTCTAGTGTCATATGCTTTAGAAGAAATTTCACATTTTTCTCATCTAATTCTCAGTTTTCACATTTAATCTTTTAGATATAAATTCGATTTTCTCAATTAACCAACATGAGTTTCCAAACACAAACTCAATATGAAGTTTTACATCAACTAACTACTTTTTACCTGAACCCCGTGTCATATAAACACACAAAAAGTCTTCATCCACAGTTTCTCAAACTATCCAAGTTTTTATTATAGATACAACAATGTCCCGCGGTTTATTAAATCACGAGGTCCAAGCATATATTTATAGATTCTGCATTCATCTCCTAAATTTGTATCTTTCCAATCGTATAGTAATTATTCTTCGTGTTTGACTTTAAAAATATCAACTTAAAGATATCAGTTCCATATTCTTTATGCATTATGTAACACATTTCACACATTTAAACAAATTCATTCCATTTCATTTCATTCTTTCTTTTTCACCAGTTTGTTACACATTCAATTCTCATGAAATCCCAAATAATCACTCAACTTCTTTAACCACCTCATCAAATTTTTATTATACCATCAACGAGCATCATTATTCATATCCATGCAGCTGGTTGATTCCAACCCGAGTTCGCAAATTACATTAACCAATTATTCATTATATTACACTATTTTCAAATCAATATCAATCAATTAATTTTTGAATTGACCCTATTCTATGGTTCTCCCTATCACAAGTGAACTATACATCGTTTAGATACATTCCAATCCCCCATTTTCAACTCTACTTTCGTTTTTCTCATATTTTAATCTCATGACTTAAGAGTTTATCACACCATCTTCCTAAATCTCATATTTTAGCCAAACATTTAATCTTTAAATTACTATTTAACAAATTATATGGTTTAGAGTTCCCTTGACTTCTCCATATTTCAACCATTTTTATACACTTTCCTTAAAATCAATTTAATCATACTGAATTAATCAATCTTTACCTTAACACGATTAGAACTTCTCATTATTAAATTCTCAAGTCATCAGATTTCAATGATAGATTTATTATAGTTCACCTTTTTTATCACCTAGTAAATGTTTCAACTCCACAATAAAACTTAAAGCCCATAAAACCAAACCAGCAAGTTCAAGACTTAAGTAGACAATTCATCTGTCAATTAAATTCTTAGGGTTGTAATAAAATTTCAAAGAATTCAACACAAAGCATAGCAAATCACCATAATTAGTCTAAATCCTACCTCTTGAAGCCACAAGCCAGGAAATTCTACGCTATCTTCAGAAACCCTAGGTTCGGCTACCTCGATTTCTTGCTCTAGGGACTTCGGCTAAGTCGGGCTCTTGCTCTACGAGACTTTGATATGTCGATTACACCTTGGTTTATCTCTGGTGGCCTCCCATTCGAATAAAAATAAATTCAGTAAAAAGTGGGGAAAGGGTGACCGACGTAGAACAGGGGAGAAAAATTACCGTAGCTTTTGAAATTTTTGATTCTTGGAGGTCCAGTGGCAAGATCTCTAACTCGGATGGCCTGAATCCAAATTGACGTCATCGACCAGGATCGGGTGTGGTGGTGGCGCCGGCGTTGTCACTTGCTAGCGGCGATGGTGCAAGAGATCGGTGGCCTGGCATAGCTCCGACGATGGTCAGTGATGGTGGAGTGTGGTCATGACTAGCTGTGATGGCCGAGAGGGCGGTGGGAGATGGGAGTTTATAAACCCTCCTACGGCAGCAACGAGGATAAGAAATAGAAGAGGTAAAGAAGAAGGTAGTAGGCATCGGTGGCGGGGAGAATGAGTTTGGGGTATTATGTCTTTGGTGCTTCACTTGAAGCAAGAAAAACACCAATAGAGAATGAGGGGGGAGGATACTGCGTCGAAAAAAAAAGCTAGGGGAAAACTTGGGTTTATATTATTATTTTTTTCTTTCTCCCATCTCCAGAATCTTCTCATTCCTTCCAATACTTGACTAAAGCAAAGAAAGCTAAGGAAAAAGACAGAAGAACAAGGGTGGTGGCGTGCGGCTAAGGGATGAGGACTCTTTTTTTTTATCATTTTATTTGTTGCTCCAAGATTCTAGAAGAATCTCACCCGAATGCTTACATATACTACATATTTAAGTAAAACAAATGCCTCGTTAATACTCTAATTTAATTTAATCTAATTTAAATTCGAACAATACAATTAAAATTTCTTAACACTATAGAAATATTTACAAATTAATATTCCGGCACATTCCTTGTGCCAATTGCATACAGCACGCATTATTAATCATCATAAATCAACTCCATGAATTTAATTATATTGAAATAATTAGTCAAAAATTAAAAGTGTACCTGGTCATTATAGAGAGAGAGGGAGAGAGAGAGAGGAGAGAACCTGAGAGGAGAAGAGAGGAGAGAAACAGGCGCGCAACGCTCTTTTGACGCCGTGCCTCCCTCGCCTCGCCACCGCGACTTCAAGCGTCGTCTTCCCCACCCTCCCACTACCAGCGTTCGCTTCCTCCTCTTCCCCAACTTCGTGTTTTTTTCTTTTCCTTTTTATTATGTGAGCATGAGCTTAAGGATGAGCACCTCAATTTCCACCACCTCTCACGTCGCCGTGCACCTGTGACCACTACCGATCACTCATCGACCACCGGTGCGTCACTAGCTACTAGATCTAATCTTCAGCGTACCTTACCAGATTCTAAACCCTCTGTCGGCCCTAAGCTGAGAGTTGCGACCAGCTTTCTTCTCTTTCTTTTCTTTCAGTTGATTAGCTTGTAAATTGAAAGCTTGCAGAAAGATCAAGAAGAGAAATTGAAGAGAAGCAACCTCAAGTCTCTCTTTTACCGCCGGTATACACTCACCCTTTCTATTTTTTTTCTTTCTTTTCTCTTCTTCAATGAGAGAACCTATGAGACCCTAATTTGATGAATTAAAAATTTGAGAGGTTAATACCAAATTGGGACCCACTAGAGGGGAATCAAGGGTTAATCAACTAAAGAAGCATTTTGAGGTTATAAGGAGCAAAAGCTAGGAAGTGGCCGAAACCCTGAGGTGACGACTTTGGAAAAATTCTGAGGTGCTACTACATAACAAGGTAGGATTTCGACTAGCTTATGATATTTTGTTAAGACATGTGTTGAATTTTTGATTAAATCCTTAAAACTCTAAATAGTTGGAAAATTTTTGAAAATCTCAACTGAGTTCTTAATTTGGTAGTTTGGAATGGGATAAGTGAATGACGTGCTGAAAATTGGGATAATAAAGTGTGGTTTTAAAGCTTGTAAATTAGAGATTTAGGGAATTGGAGTTAAATTGAAATAATTTAGAGATTAGTGAACTTTTATTTAATCCTTAACTGGAATTATGAGTATATAAATTGGATTTCTATTCATTTAAGTTTAAACCTCATAACATGTTAGCTCTTGAATGGATGATTGAATGTGTAGCTTAAATTGAAGATTTGGTTTGGAATCCTTGAGATACCATAGGAGAATATGTGGGACCCTGACCCGTTTTCTTTTTCAGCGTTTTTTGACGCGCGTTTAGCGTTTTTGCTTTAGTTTAAATTATTTCTAATGATGATTGGGGTTAGATATGCATGTGGGCAGGTTCCCGGGAGCCGTGGGATGTTGTAGTGAAAATTTTGAAAAATTTTAAAAAAAGATATTTTGGTGGCTTATAAATACCTGGAGTTAGATATTTTCAAAAGATATTTTAGAAATTTCTCTAGTAATTTTATTTTTTCTCTCTGCCTTCTCTCTAAGTTCTCAGGGGCCCGGGGCTCGATTTCTGACAATTAGACAACGAATTTTTGCTATTGGCACGGTGGGTTACGCATTCATCCGGATGAATTTTTATTTTGACAAAGCTCGATTTTGCACGTGGTTTGAGGTATCGAGTTTTTAACTCACCGAGGTAGGATTCTAGACTCTACTGCTGTATAAGGGTGCTATGTGCAATCGTGTGTGTTTTTAATAGTTAGATTGCTCTAGATCTGAGTTTATTTCAAGTTAGATTTTTGGGCAAAAAACCCGTGTTTTGACAATTTTGGTGGATGAAATCAGGTGTCGGGTGTTTCTTTGGAGGTCTTGGTGTTAGGCCTGGGCGTGTGTATGTCTGATGGTGTTGGATGGGTGTTTGGAGGCTTCGATTCGAGGCTTGGAGGTTGAAATCGTAGCTTAAAAATGGTTCTGGGCTTGGTCAGTCAATTGAACTAATAGGTTCAGTTATTGGATCATAGTTTCTTGGGTTCAATCGACTGAACTCATGAGGTCAGTCGACTGAACTCATAGGTCCAGTCGATTGGAATATAGTTTCTTGGGTTCAGTCGACTAAACTGTGTTTAGCTTTTCTGGGCTTTTCCAGTGTGTTTTTCAGTCGATTGGGACTGAAGTTTTGGGCTGTGTGTTGCTGGTTTTGGTGGTTGGTTTCTTAGTTTTCAATTGATTTTCAATAGTATTCGGTTGATTGATTATGGGGTTAGTCAATTGAAATACTATTGGATGCCTTTGGGGGTTCGGTTTGTCGGGTTATGGCCTTGTGAGTCATGTCGTGGCTTCAGGCGTTCGTTTAGGTGTCGTCCTCGAGGGTGGCATGTATGATTAGATGCGGGTTATTGGGGCACGGTTATGTCCATGGTGCTTGCGCATCATTGGTTGTGGGGCATGTTAGGGCCCGTGGCACCTTTAGAGGAAAGGTGGTGTTAGTGACCTCGTGGTTTGAGGGGTTTGGTGTAGCCTTTTAGTTAGGCTTGGTTGTGTGGGTTGCCGATTGTCCCTGTGGGTGGATGTTGGGTTTTGTGACAGGTGATGTCACGATTTGGGGTTACATGGCTATGTGCGTTTATAGCTGGCTTTATGCATTTATAAATGTGGTTTATTATGCATGGATTACATGATTTTGGTATCGTTACATGTACCATAGTTGCATGCTTTAAAACTTAGATGTTTTATAGGCATGGTTATGTGGAATATGAGGAACAGATGCATGTGATGCATGTAACATAAGTTGCATGTGTTGTGTGAGTCGCGTGTGTAACATATGACGTGATTTGTATAACGTAGTGACAGTAAGTGACTTTATGCATTTAAACCCTGGTTTAGTATGCATGTGGTGATTTGGCATTTTCTCGTAGTTTTCGGTGTTATCCCATAGTTTTCGGTGTTATCCCGTAATATTCAGTTTTATCCTATAATATGCAGTCTTATCCCGCGATATGCGGTCTTATCCCGTGGTTTACGATTTTATCCCGTGGTATAATCCCGTAGTCGGCGGTCTCATCCCGTGGCTTACGATAAAATTTACGATTTTATCCTGTGGTTTGGTTTGCGGTTTTATCCTGTGGTTTGATTTATGATTTTACCCTATAGTATACGGTTTTATCCCAAAAATGTGTGTTTGTGTTCGGATCCTTATCTCAGTGTTAGGAATGTGGTTGCGGCTTGTGAGCGGCGGTTATACTCATTTGTACTCCGTTGTGTTGGAGTTAAGGTCTCTCGGTCTGAGAGGTTACATGGATTGCATGTATTGCATTATATGATGGATAGACCAGTTTTCAAATTGCTATTAAGAGTCGTGTGAATCGCGATCTAAAAACCCTTTTTTAACTATTTTTCAAGGCTCCTGTGAGTGAGTCAAAAGATGGTTTGTATCTTCGCTTTCCCGTTTGCATGTGAAAATTATTTTAAAGGCTTGAAAGAGAGTCTAAAACTGCACCTCATTTTCCTAGCATGTTTAGCTTATACTGCATGCCTGTCTAGTTTTTGCTGAGCTTTGGCTCACGGTGTAGGATTTGATTTTTCTTCAGCTACCGGTCACGCAGGTTGATCTGGAGGTGCTAAAGAGGTGGAAGAGCTGTAGTCTTCCTTTTTGTTCTTTTGTTACATGTATGTTGTAACATGTTTTTTCGATGTTAGAACCGTGTAATGTATGCCGTTTGGCGATTATATATAATGCATGTATGGCTTTATTTGGGAGTGTATTCTCAGGTTAGTTGTTTGTGGGTGTTTTATGTGACCTGGAGTTTGGAGCATGATAGAATCTGAACTCATGTTGTTGTATGGATCTTTGAGTCAAGAAGTTGGGGTTAATACATGAACTTTGGGGTTTAACATGGAATCGTGAACTAGTAGTATAAATTGGTGGCTTATGGAGGAACTTGAAATCCATAAATAGAGAACTCGGATTAGTCCGTGCATATATCATATGACCTGGATAATTGAAAGGGGTAACCAAAGAAAAGAAGAACATGGGGATTAGGTTCTAATATGGGATTGAAACTTTAAGTAGTAACCTTAACCTGGGGACATGAAGTTGTATACAATTTTAACTTAATTTATTGTGATTTTGATAGCTTGACTTGCCTATATTGTATAAATTTATAAAATTATGAAGTGATTGTATGATGAATAAGACAAATATGATAAAGGATGGAACCCAACACTTGATAATCTAATAATGGTAAGTTAAGTTTATAATTTTACTGAAAGACTTATGAAAATGATGATTGTCTTAACATAATTATAAACATTTTGAGCTTTATTATGAACTAAGCTTTGACATATGATGTAGTGTTGAATTATGAGTCAACTCCATAAAACCTAATATTTTAAAGGTTTAAGTTGAATATGCAATTTAAATTCATAAATCGTATAGAGTAATAGCTTAAAGACTGAAATCGTATTATTAAATGGGAGTCTTGTAATTTGTTTGCTTAAGAATGGTAAATTGAACTTGAGACTAAATCCCAAAACTTGGAAGAGTTAAGGAATTCATACTTACTAATGAATGTAACAATATGTTAGAGCAATGTAATTTGTTAGCTTGTGACTTAGGAGTTAACGTTATAATATTTATGGTGTGGAGTTAGAATCTTTGGTTAAATAAGTAAATATGGGTATACCAGTCATAGATGTGATGATGATTGGTGATGTATGAATGAGAATCAATTTGATATTGGGTTTAAAGAAAGAATAATAAAAAAATCATGGAAGTTGAGAATGGGAAATGAAATGGCTAGTTATGCTCAGTGGTAGTGTGGTTAGTATAAGAACTTGAGTATTTTTATTCATGGGAGTCAGACAAGTGTTGAATGAATGAATTATGAATATGTGTTTGGGGCTTATGATTTAAATGGATCTTGAAATTTTAAAGAATCGATATTCAAAGGATAATGATACAGAACTTGATTTAAGACTTGTGATATAGAATAGAAAATGGGTTGATATAACGGCTAAAGAGTGAGAATTGTGTTGATAATGAAAATGGGAAACATGGAAAACTTGATGAACTTATGTTATGTTCTCGATTTTTATGTGAAATTACAAATTGAAACTCATGACATCGAATGGAAATGAGCAAAATAATGAACATGGAATGTGATTGATAATATGGATTATGAAACAAACTTGAGAAAGAAGAATTAATGTATGGATTGGATTCTTGATTAGATAATAAACGATGTATAGTGAGAGGAATAATGAACCGAGGATGATTGATGTGAATGTGATAAGTTGCGCAAGATGGGGACCACATGCCCACGGGTTAGCCTCCGAAATGTGGTGGTTGTGTCGTGGTGAGTCATAGAGCGACCCATTCTACAATGGCTTCGCGTAGCCTATTGGGGGTGAATGGGGCGATGTTTCTATAAACTCCATCCAATGTTGGTTTCAGATGATTGTAGTGGTGAGTTATAGAGTTATCTATTACCCAATGGCTTCGCGTAGCTTATTGGGAGAATGGGGAGGAGTTTCTATAAGCTACACCCTACATCGGTTTAGTATTTTGATTAATGAAATGGAATAATAATGTGATTAATAAAGTAATAAACGGGAATGAAAGTTAATGGTATTACGATGATGAATGAAAATGAATTGATGTTCGATTATTGATTAAAGAGAAGAAAGAAAAAGAGAAAGAACAAAGGGCCTAATAAAAATGAAAAGTGGAAAATAAATTAAAAATAAAATGTTAAAGAAATTAAAAATGAAAAAAAATGAGAATGAGGAAAGATAAATTGAAATGAAGGGTTAATGAATTAGTAATAAAGAGTTAAGATTAAGTAAATAAAGAGTGAAGGGATGCAGGGTAAGAATGGGTTGTAAAAGGGATTTGAATGTGATTGCATAATAGCATGCCATTCACACCTCACATATCATGCACTATATCTTTGTTAGTCCTTATCTTATGAGCTCCGGCTCACGTTGGTTGTATCAAACATTTTACAAGTTTAAAGAGAAAGGAAGAGACACGACATGAAGTTTGGTGAGGGATTAAAGTAAATGAAGAATGAAATATGTTTGTAGTTTACAATTTTAAATAATGTGTTTAATATTAGGAAATTTGTAATATTATTGGTAATTCATGGATGCTTGAAAACAAACATCCATTTATATCTCTTTATTTATATATGTCTCTTGTAGTTGATCATTAGATTTATGTTTTTAAGTGTAAAAGACGGAACAAGTTTTTCTTAAGTACTAGTAAGTAAATTGAGGATTGGTTTGAGTTGATGAAACCGCAGTGATAGAAAAATTAGTAGTTATATAATTGTTAAATAGTGGTTGTAAGTTGAAATCAGGCAGTGCCTGCACACACACACACACACACACACACACACACACATATATATATATATATATATATATATATATATATATATATTGTGATTTGAGTTTGACAGGTTT
>JAOTRH010059582.1:0-18716 GCA_034768845.1 Heliamphora exappendiculata
TTTTATACAACAAAGTGGAAGAAATCCATGATAATTCTTTCTCAAAACTCTCAATTTTCTTAAAAACCCAACTCAACGCATACACAACCCTATAATTCTTCAAAATATGTATGAAATTAACTAGAATTTACTTGTATAATCAAAATATCAACACAAATCGCCAGAAAACATGAGAGATAGTCTAGATCCTACCTCAAATAGCCTCCAAGCTTCAAGATTTCATCAAAATTGCCTCCTAGGGTTTCAACTACCCCTTTGTTTTTCTCCTTGATACTTCAATCTCACATTTCTTACTCCAAAGCTTTAGTTTCTTACTTGTTTGCCTCTAATCTAGTTTCTAACATTGCTAATTTTTGAGAAGGAGGGTTAAGGTTCAAGGGTTAATGGAGATTCTCCCAATATTCCAAAAGAAGAAGAAGAGAAGAGGTGAGAGTGTTTGACGGGTTGGGGAGGGTGGAACCCTCTCTCTCTTTTATCTCTCTCTTCTCTCTCTACATTTCTAGAATGGCCCTATGGCCATGTTTGGTTAACCTCTTTTATTTTTTCCTTTTTCCTTTTTAATTTTAGTTCTCATATGCTATTTTCTCTCCAAATTAATCTCATAAACTTCATAATTTAATTTCACATTTACAACTTAATATTAATCTCATATTATAAGAATTTGAATTAATAAGCTATACTTAACCACAGATTATGGTTATTTATTATCCTGTATTTTAATTATATTTCACATACCATCAGTTCCTTCATTTAACCAAAAGCATAGACGGACAAAATAAACTCGTACCGGGTCATTACAACTTTCTCCCATTTGGAAATTTTGTCCCCGAAATTCAACACTGAATCTCATGCCAAACATTGCTCCATCAACTATCAACAATCTCTGGTGCCAACCCACTTTGATATTATATCTTTATCCAATCCTGCTTATGCTAATAATGTTGTCACTGAAGCTGACATGACGCTTATTGATGATCACCAACACAAACACCCATTGCCAGAGAAAAACTTACTTACTTCACCTGGAATACACAAGAATGTGCGTTATCTAAACCTTTGCCCTCTATTCAATCCTCCATCATAAACCACAATTCTCACCTCGGAGAAACACTAGGTGCCATACCACCGTCCGAGACAAGACTCCACACGACCAAAAATCAACTCGACATCACATCTATAAGATTACACACAGATATAACATCTCACATGTGTCCACTAACCCACTCAGACCCAATCATATCTCTCGTGTAATGGCACGTTATCTCATAACTCAACATCTTACCCTCAAACCGCTGATTCTAAATTTACAGATCAACTTTAAAGTAAACATCATCATCATCATCCGACGTCAAACCCAAACTTATAACACATACATCGGTTCCCTGAACCCACAATAGCAAAGTACTCAAGCTTAGATCTTATTCGTTAGGTAGCCAACTAGAACTTGTCTCTTTCACTTAGTAACGTCTTCTTACATGGCACTCACCACGGCCTCTACATTTCCAACCAAACCTTCACGCCAGTCTCGACAGGTTATACTAACCAAGGCTTCTCAAACATTGACTCCTTCCTGACTCGTATCTTACCACATCCTCTGGATCATAATCAGAATATATGGTTACACTCAAACATAATACGTACCACAGTTGACGACCATTTCTCGACTCTAGTTCAAGCCCCAAACAAAACACAAACTAAAACTCATAAAAGTCTATCAGAAACCTACCACGTAAATAACCCAGCCGTAAGGTTCTAACAAAATTCTTATAAGCAAAAGGTACAGCCATACCCAACACCACCCAAAACAAACTGCGCGTAATGATTAAAAATCCTCTGTTGATTACTGCCAAAAGGATCCTCCATCTCAATCATAACCCTCTTATCCACATGGAAAAATATTCCTGGTCTACCAACCCAATCTCACAAGAAACATAACCCCACACACTTGCATTCAGATGGTGGAGCAAACAAACTCCATCTAGAAAATCCACAAGGAACTCAGTCCTTCAGTCACCCCATCTCAATACCCCTTCCCTAGGCAAAGCTCACAGATCACCACATGAATACTAATACACGGAGACTCCCATCTCCTCGAAACAACCAGACCAAGAATCAACCAATGGTCCTGACAGTTACACTTAACCAAGGTGGAACAGTCCACACGTCACAACTGTTCGCCAGACAGCCGTATCTTCTTCCTGAGGAAGAAACGGCCAACCAGAAACCATGACCCAGCCTCAACGTACTTCCAGCACCCATCAATACTTGGCTTCCAAAGAACCTTGTGAGTCTTAACTTGATGTTGCATCGACCATAGTTTTACAACTACCGTCAACCCCGATCATGATACCCAGGTCATCCATTGCACTTAAGTTGTTAACTCTCAAACCTCATTCGCAAGCACATGAACATTGTTATACCTTGTATTACACATCCCATAGGACTACAAACTCATCCTAAATTATACACAGGGACATAATGCCAACATTCCCATCGCGCCAAGACCTCACTTCATAAGGTTGCACCTCACTGACCTAGCTTTCATTAGGCAAATCACGTCCATATCACGGTCTTAAGCCCACTGTCCACGGCACCAAACAAAGAAAACTCAATCCTGAGACCTTCCATACAAAGTTACTAATAACTTTCACGATTATGCAGATGCCTCTCGCACTTTTGCTCCCTAGGTAAGCATTTATCACAGACATCTTAACCCAAGGTCTCCTGCTTATTGCCCCAGGCCACCCAAACCACACAGTACACTACTAAAATTTATTACTCCACACTTTGTTCTCATGGGCAAACTACATACCCATCTTAGGACATGAGATCAAACACAAACAATCTCCAGACATATAATACTCAGAATACACCATCTCAGCATTAGACCAACCACACCATCGAACCCTTCTACGATCCTTTCAAACCCCATGCACCTAATACGATTCCTAAACACAATCTCCTAATCATGAGGATAACGACCAAATCACGAACCTGCATTTTTTTTAAGAATCCCGTTGAACTGATACTCGAGATTCTCACCACATAAACGACTCAATTACCGAACTCCCTTAAGGATCTCATTCACCAAGAGCTAAGGCTATCAACATTTCGTACAAATTAAATTACATTCTTAGAAATGTTGCCCAAAACGCTCAAGTTCACAGGCTAAAGCAAACGGACTCTTCAGAGAACCACCGACAAACGAATCCACACTCGTACGATTCCAACGTTTAATTCCCACAAAGGAAGAACAATCTCATTGATCAACTAACCAAAAAAAAACCTTTCCTGCTAGAAAAACCATGTGTCAGCTCTAGGCTCTCGGTCCATGTCACTGCCTCTTAGAGCCACCATTATACACTCGGTTTGAAAGAAGGTTAAACACTAGTTTTTGTAAGACTTCTGACATCATCGTACAAATGCTGTCGGGCACCATTCACAACGAGTGAGTCACTTGTCACACCAGATTCTTACACTTAGATCTCTTTACTGGCTCATTAACTATTGTTCATTCGTTCACTTTCCAACAATGCATCACACACGTCCATACGACCCTCACCGATTAACCACCAAAGACAACATCACCATCTTTGGATGTTATGACAGGTCACACACTACCAACATCATCTCCTCATGGGATCTCCTCACAGAGATACGTCATCATAAGATGACCGAGTCAGCTTCATCAACAATATCTATCACATACCCGACAAACGTCACGCACTCAAACTCACATTCTCACCGAAAACTATGTTTTTCACACTGTCTTCCAATTATGTGAACAGTAAATCAAGCCACAAACCTTTATTTCGAGAAAATTTTTGAATAACCTCAAACCATTGCTCGTTAAATCACAATCACCTTCGACGTACATCTCATCATACGTACATGCACATCACTTGTTAACCGATCCATTGACAATATCTTTAATCCACCTACTCATTCATCATATACTTTGGACTTCTATCAAGAAACAAAATTCAGCACCACAACACGAGAAAATCACAAGGGTCATCAAACTGGCCTTCAAAACCGAAAGATACCACTGTGATTACTAACAATACCCCTCAGGGTAAAGGACATTCCCAAATACCGCCTAAGCTCAGACTTTCTAACACACTTTAGGTCGGAGATTATTACGCTCCCATCCACCATGTTCTCGTCCACTATGTTCTCGTCCATACCCAATCTCAGGGCACACGGCTCATGGCATAGCACGGCTCAAGATATGGTACAGCTCACGACGTACACAATCCTCAATACACCCAAGTCCACACCTCATATCCAACCACAACAAACAACCTCCAAGAGGTTTCAAACCATCTACCATACTTGTTCGTCAAACTACTGGTAGCGCAATACATAATGAGCAACTAACAACAGTTACCCTCGACTCACATGGATACAACACACTCCAAACAGTCATTGCTCATCCCTTGAGCTTACATTCATCATATTTACCAATCACCGGATCACACTTCCATAACCCATATCACCATCCTAATCACAACTCATCCTAGCCCCACGGGCATAACTTCTATAACAAGGATATCCCAACACCCAATCAGATTAAACTCAACTTAACCTTCTAAAGCTAAGCTACACTTAACTCATCTCCTAGTTACATCACATCAGCACATATTCACATACCGAGGGAAAGCCTTAGAGCAACGCGACAATCTAGGCAACTAATTCAGATTTCTCATAGAAAGAACATCGGCCAAATGCTTTTCGGTTTCGAACCCCAAAATAGTTGACCAGATGCCAAATAGCATGCCGCATCACCCTAAGACTTAGCCCTCCATGCTCATATAAACACATAGCATGCACAACACAATTCAATCGCAAACTCATGCAAGCACGCAAATTATGCCGTGTGGTGGTGCCTAATCTCATCAAAAGTCACACCTATAGGTCATCGTTATTCCCACAGCTCCTAGGTATTCGAACCTAGGGCTCTGATACCATTTGTAATGACCCAACCCCGAGTCAAACGTATAAGAATTATAACCATTTTCAATGTAAACATTTGCGCTACATAATCAAGTTAACAAGAGTTTTCTTTTCATTTAAGCATTTTAAAAGATTCCAACTTTACAAACCACTAAAGAATAAATGACACTATATGTTCAACTTTTAGTTCTCATATTTATTACATTCATCCACTGTACTTTACATATGAATATAACTCAAATACTATGAAATAAATCTTTCCTATTGCTTTTTCCCAACATGCTTCTGTTGTCCCAGAATCACTCTTGAACTTCGACACCAGAAATGGTTTTAGTACACAACATGAGCTGAAGCTTGTAAGATAAAGACTAACTCTTTGCTAAGCATGATTTGTGAGGTGTGATGGGTGCAACCGAAATAAAAATACTAAGTTTCATAAATTAATTATTTATTTCCACGCATGCCAAGCTATTCATTCATGAAACATTTTCCCACACATTCCTTCCTTTCACATTTATTCTAATTACTCAATTTTTTACAAAAATCAAATCACATTTTCATTACCCGATTTATCACAAAAATCGTATCACAATTAATTTATCGCAATTAATGAACCGATATCGGGTAAAACTTATAGAAACCCCTCCCTATTATCCCAATAGGCTACGCAAAGCCATTGGTTAATAGATAACTCTATAACTCGCCACGATACAACACCACATTTCGGGGGCTAACCCGTGGGCATGTGGTCTCCATCTTGCGCAAGTTTTCGGTCTTTCACCGCGGACCCGCCAGGCTAACTTAATTCACATCAATCTATACGGTTCATTATTTCCGATACTATCATTTTTTTTCAAGAAAACCCGGGAGTTCAACCCACAACCTGTTCCTCTCCCAATTATTTTCAAATATTCTCATTTTGATCCCAATTTCAAGTTTTCCATTTCATTGTTAAGTCACATTCGTTTTTAGTATTCCCATTTTTCTTTTCAAATTAAATGCATCACAACTCCCATACATAAATTTCTCTATGGAACACTTTTCAAATTTCTTTCATCAATTCCATAAAGCACCAACAACACAAAATGAATGCGTTGGAGATTATATCATTTGAAGAAAATGGAATACACCCATCATATTTATACATATATGCATAAATTTAAAACTCATGTATCTTTGCTAAAAGCTTAAGATTTTAAACGATAACTATGTCACGTTACAACCCTCAACTACCCACTATTGTTTAAAAGAAAACATCGTCGTACGTAGAAAGCTCAACCCAACCCAAGTAAGGTGATATAGGTTTATTCATAGCCTTGTTATAAAATCTACCAAACTGGTATAACACATGCATCCCAACCCAAGTAAGGTGATATAGGTTTATTCATAGCCCACGAGGCAAGAAATTAAGTAGAAAGCTCAATGAGGACGAAAAATAACATTTTTCAAGACAAATGGCCAAAAATAGGTGAAAAACGGTTTAAAAAGTTGATATACCCTCACTATTTTGGTTATAATTTTATTTACAAAAAGAATTTACTTGTGAGGGTAGTTTCGTTGGAAAGAGGACTTCCGGGGTTTCGTTTTGAGTACAAAATTGACCCCATATGGAGTCCGAATGAGGGAGATACACTGATTTTAAAAATAAAATTTTAACCAGTGAAACAGTGACCGCGGGTTAGACCGCTTGAGCGGTCTATCGGGCGGTCTAGCCTGCAGAAGAAGCCGAGAGCATCCCATAACCGCCCCCTAAACCGCTTGAGCGGTCCCTCAGGCGGTCCTGCGCCGAAAATTGAATTTTTGAAAGGATTTTGAAGCTAACACCCATCCCAAACACTTTAATCCAACTCATTCTTATAATCAACCCAAAAACATTGAATCTCAAGTATCAAAACCCCCTTTTTATACAACAAAGTGGAAGAAATCCATGATAATTCTTTCTCAAAACACTCAATTTTCTTAAAAACTCAACTCAACCCACACACAACCCTATTAATTCTTTAAAACATGTATGAAATTAACTAGAATTTACTTGTATAATCAAAATATCAACACAAATCGCCAGAAAACATGAGGAATAGTCTAGATCCTATCTTAAATAGCCTCCAAGTTTCAAGATTTCACCAAAATTGCCTCATAGGGTTTCGACTACCCCTTTGTTTTTCTCCTTGATGCTTCAATCTTACATTTCTTACTCCAAAACTTTAGCTTCTTATTTGTTTGCCTTTAATCTAGATTCTAACATTGCCAATTGTTGAGAAGGAGGGTTAGGGTTCAAGGGTTGATAGAGATTCTTCCAATATTCCAAAAGAAGAAGAAGAGGAAGAAGAAGAAGAAGAAGAAGAAGAAGAGAAGAGGTGAGAGTGTTTGACGGGTTGGGGAGGGTGGAACCCTTGATCTCTTTTATCTCTCTCTTTCTCTCTCCCTTTCTACATTTCTAGAATGGCCCTATGGCAATGTTTGGTTAACCTCTTTTATTTTCTAATTTTTTCTTTTTAACTTTACTTCTCATATGCTATTTTCTCTCCAATTTAATCTCATAAACTTTATAATTTAATTTCACATTTACAACTTAATTTTAATCTCATATTTCAAGAATTTGAATTAATATGCTATACTTAACCATATATTATGGTTATTTATTACCCTGTATCTCAATTATATTCACATACCATCAGTTCTTGCATTTAACCAAAAGCATAGACGGACAAAATAAATGCGTACCGGGTCATTACAAACATGTAGCGTTTTATTTTATATAATAGTTTGATATTAACATAAATTGGTTCAATCAAATAGTTACACATAAATATTGGATATTATTAATATTAGATAAGTTCTACAAATTAAAAAATTATTAATTTAGACCAATCAAATTGTATTACCTTTTTTTCAAATATAGTTTAAAAGTAATTAGTCTAAATCAATAAAGGATAATTTATGTCAACTTTCAAATTTAAAAATGATTGAAATAAAAATCTCAACTAATCGAAGTGTTCAACATAAGTTTGTTTTAAACATAGTTTGAAAAAAGATAATCATAATCAATAAAGGATAAGATTACATTAATTTCAAATTTAAAAGAATTAAAATAAGAATTTGGACCAATAACATTGTGACACATAATTATTTAATATATAAATATTTAAAATTCTAAGAAATTCTAGATGAGACTTTGAAGCTTAAATAACATACAATATTTTGTTATATATAATAGTATAGATTAGGTAGTTTTAAAAAAATAATAATTAAGAGAATTATTATTTTTTCTTATTTTCAAACTATCATTTAGATTAAAACATTTATTCCCTCTAAATTTTGAAATTTATATTTCAACACTAACTAGATATATTATCTACTATTTTTATAAAGTCAAAATTAAACATTAATTATCAAATATTATTAAATTATGATAATTTTAAATATATTAATAGCAGAATTTGAAGATCTTCTTACATTTATATTTTCTTATTTGTGATTCCATTCACCTATTTAATTTTTACTTAGATAAAATAATGTGTAATTAACAATTTTTTTGATTATCTTAATATGTTTATTATTGTACTTGAGGATTAGTGAGAATTTCTTCATTTTCTAATTTTGTTTTCTTCATTTTCTAATTTTTATCACAATATTCATCTAGTTTTGAGTGTGCAATTTATAAAACTAAAATTTGTTTGCGATATTAATCAACGTGAATTTTTGATGTATTATTAGAATTAGTTAGTGAGAATAACTTATTTAAAATTTAAGTATGTGAATGTATTAACAATCACATAAATTAATTTAACAATCTAAGAAACTAAAAATAAAATCAAGTTAAGTAAAATAGAATAATCATACAAATAGTTAAGAACAATAAAGTGGCTCTTTTGAAATTTAGTTGAATATTAATAACAAAAAAATAAGATATGTAAAACCCAAATTTACTTTTTATCATTTTTCTAGCATAACGATCATGTACTGAAATTTATATATACTAAAATTTATTATTCGTTTACATATACTAAAATTTATAAATAAAATTTAGAATGAACAACTTAAAGTGTATATGAGTATTGTATTATGTTCATCTAAAAAAAATGTGAAATTAATGCAAAATTAAAATAATTTTTTGATTTCTTAATCAATATTGTTATATATACACAAATTTAATAATTTTTTAAATTTGTATCCAAACAAATATGAAATAACTTTAATTCAATATTTTCTCCACATATATAATTTATATTATCTTACTTTTTATTAATTCAATTTAACTTTAAATATTTTAGGGTAACTTACATTGACATCACCTGAGATTTTTAACAAAAGCAGATACATTTCTTGTAGTTTCTGAAACATCACGACCTCCCATTTGATTTAGTTGTATGTTTCAAAATAATCCATCTATCAATTACATGTTACTGACTTAACAGGAGCTGAGTGATTCTGTTAAATACTCCATATATTTTTTCATTTTACCCTTAGTATCATATAACTTTTATGAGAAGAAAAACATAAATGCCCTTAACTAAAGCTAATAAAAAGGGATGCTCTACATTTTGGGTCATACAACACACAAAAGAGGTGAAATTTTTGCTAAACAGTGGCAACTGAAATTTGGGTTAAGTTGAAATCATGGCTGCGAATTTGCTAAACTGTGAATTTGAAATTATGGCTATAAATTTTTTTACAGAAGTCATTGTTGTGAATTTGCTGACTGTGAATGTGATATCCTAGTATCCCATATCGAAAAAGGAGAGGGAGTTCTTACACTATAAAAAAAAAATCTTGGACCCTTACATTCAATGAGGCCTTTTTTTTCAGGTGGTAGAGATCTTAGGAGAACTCCGCAGTTAAGCGTGTTTGAGCGAGAGTAATGCAAGGATAGGTGACCCCTTGAAAAGAATAAAACTGTGAGAAATTTTGGCCAAAGCAAACAGTACCGTTGCAATGTGAAGGGTTAGGGTGTTATAGATGGTATTAGAGCAGACTCTCATCACCTCCGAGTGTGAGCCCCTGTCGTCTCGTATGACACGTGGGCGGGCTACTGAGTGGGTGGGTCGATAAGGACTGGCAGGCTACCAGAGCTGACATGCTACTGCACGGGGACGTGCAGCTCTAAGGGGGGTGAATTGTGATATCTTAGTATTCCACATCGAAAAAAGAGAGGGAGTTCTTGGACTATAAAAGAAAAATCTTGAACTCTTACATTGAACGAGGCCTTTTTTCAGATGGTAGAGATCCTAGCAGAACTCCGCAGTTAAGTATGCTTGAGCGGGAGCAATGCAAGGATGGGTGACCCCCTAGAAAGAATAAAATCATGAGAAATTTTACCCAAAGTGGACAATATCGTTGTCATGTGAAGGGTTGGGGTGTTACAGATGGTATTAGAGCCGACTCTCATCACCTCCGAGTGTGGGCCCATGTCGTCTTGTGCGACACGTGAGCGGACTACTGAGTGGGCGGGTCAATAAGGACTAACAGGCTACTGCATGGGGACGTGCAGCTCTCAGAGGGGTGGATTGTGATGTTCTAGTATCCCATATCAGAAAATGAGAGGGAGTTTCTAGGTTATAAAAGAAAAATCTGGAACCCTTACATTCAACGAAGCATTTTTCTAGATAGTAGAGACCATAACAGAACTCCGCAGTTAAACATGCTTGAGTGGGAGTAATGCAAGGATGTGTGACCCCTTAAAAAGAATAAAATCGTAAATTTTTTTTATCCAAAATGAATAATATCGTTATCATATGAAAGATCGGAGTGTTACAATAAATTTGATATATATACTCATTGCACATGAAATATTCTTAAGGCTAAGGTGTAACACAAAAAAGAATTGCCACATCAAACAATTGTCAATTCAACACAAAGCAAGCCTACAAACATCAATTTCAACACAAAGTAGATAGAATCGAATTTTCTTTCACAGAAACCAAAAACTCAATTTTCAGAGTTTTTCATTCACTAAATTCAACTCACCTCGAAAGCTAAAAACTCAAACTTTCATTCACAGAAACCAAAAAAACTTCCAAAGCTAAAATGAACAGATAAATTAATGTGATTCAATTTGGATTTCGATTCTGATTCTGGACCAGGCGACGAATCCGATGCTGTTGTCACGGAGGCTTGACCTGGAGGAGCCAAGCTGCGGGCTTGTTGAAGCTTCTCGAGACGAAACTTGGCATTTCGCTTTCGAGACTGCTCGCGCTTGAGTTGCTCTTCTCTGGCCGTAGCTTCTTCATCTTGCCGAACTTTCTCTCTGTTATCGTAGTTGTAGACACTCCATTGCTTCTAAGGAAGAATATTCAGACCACTATGACCTTTCATACTTGGAGATTAGTGATAGTTGCAGTAACGATGCTTTGTAAACAGAGAAGCCAAAAAATCAGAGCAAATCATATAAATATATATCACTGTACGCAAATCATTAACTGCTCTAAGCGACAAAAAATCCTAAAATTTGATTGCAGGCGAGTAAAAGGATCTAAAAAACTAGAGCAAATCATAGAAATATATACCATATTTATGCTAATAATTAACTGCTCCAAGTGGTAAAACCCTAATTTGTTTGAAAGTGAACAAGAGGCTCCCAAAAATTAGAGCAAATCATAGACATATATACAACTTGTACGCAAATAATTAACTGCTACAAGCTACAAAAAACCCTGAGATCAATGTGTTTTACGCTATAAATTAGCAAGCTCATCAAGAAATGAATAGGCGAAGAAAAGAAAACAGTGTGTTTTATTTTGCACTTGAAATCGATTCAATCATCTAAACTCTAAGCCAGATGGTTAAGCGAGAAGGCTTTGAACACACTGATTCGAACAATGTTGTAAACCCCAAGCCAGTTCGAACTCTCTTCGGTGTACATGTGGTATCGTTGATTGATAGAGAAGGGGTTCGACAATGTCGTAGACAATGATTCACAGGTTGTAAATGGTGTTCGAACACTCTCATCAACTACAAGGTCACTGAGAGTTTCAGCAGGGTAATAGAGAGTTTTGATAATCGTCATTTACGAGGGAAGGCTATTATTGTTTTTTGCAAAAAAAATTAACGGGCGTTTATTTTTTTTTTTACTAACAAGAGAAGTTAACGATATTTTAGAAATCACAAAAAATGTATTTAGTTTTGTCAAAAATTTTAAGAGAGTTAAATATAATTTAATCCTAAAAATTATATTTTAAAATATATTCGTCAAAATTTATTAAACAAGAATTATATTAAATATAAAAATTTTTAAAAATAAAAATTTAAAAATTATAATAATTTTATGTAAAAATTTTTGTCTTTTAATTTAATATCACTTTAAGCTTTTGACTTAAAATTACCCGGTACCTCTCTTCAACAAAATTTTAGGTTTTTGAGCATAAAGTGACTTTAATACATGTTTGGTTTAGTTTTTTAATTTTTTTTTAGAAGTTTTTAGCTTAAAAGCTTCTTCAAAAGCCCATTTGTTTGGTCTCATATTATAATCAATTAACTTTTTTTACATCTTTTCATATTTATTTTTTTATAAAAAAGCCAAAAAATCAAAAAAATCTATAAAAAATAACTGAGCCAAACACAAATAAAATGTTTAACTTAAAATCAAATTTCCAAACGAGGCCTTAAAAAATGGAAATGACCTTTACCGGCGGCCTCCCAATTTCTTTCTTAAATCATTATTTTATCTGTTAAGGCATTTGTGGTTGAATAATAAATAGGCTGGGCTAAATTTTATTATTTTGTATTTTTTACACTTTTTATTTTTTAACTAAACTTTTTTTTACTTTTTAAATTTTTCTCAAGATGAATTAAAAAAAATAAAAATATTTAACAAAAAAATAAATTTTTTTGACAAATAATTTTTTTTTAAATTTTTTATATTTTAATTAAAAATTTTTTACTTTTTTTTTGTTTTGATGAGAAGAATAAAAAAGTACAATAATTTGGTATCTATTAAAAGTTAATCTAATTCTTTTTCAAGTAATTTTTTAAAAAATTAAGTGTTTTAGAAATTCTAAACAGAGCCTAATTCGAAACAGAAGAGATGCACGACTCTATAGTAGAGTTGGCTACCGAACCTTTTTAGTATTTTGCCTAAAAATATAAAAAAATAAAAATAATTCGTTTGATAAAAAAAAATTTAAAAAAATAAAAACTTAAAAAGTCAAATTAAAATACTAATTTTTAAAATATTCTATTCAAATTTTTACTACTTTTAAAAGACAACAATATTCTCATTTATAACTTATTTACTATCACTATTAATTTTATATAATTATTATTTTAATTATATACATTATCAAAATTGTTCAATTTAAACAAAAAATAAAAAAATAATAACTTTTTATATAAATAATTAATTTTAAAAAACTAACTTAAAAATTAATTTATCAAATAATTTATTTTAAGTTAAATTTAACTTTTTAGTTAAGAATATTAAAAAACAAAAAAATTAATTTTTACAGAGGAGAGAGAGTGAAGGGAGGGGAGAAAGAGATGCTGATGAAAATAAGAGAGAGAGAGAGAGAGAGCAAAATGACCAAACGGAGGTAACGGAGCCGTTAAGTTGGGAATGGCTAAAGGAGGAGACGTTGAATAGATTGCTACTGTTGTCCACTTGGCAATATTAGATTGGTCAAAGGTACCACGTGTACAGTATACGGTGATAGCTGCTTGCTATGCAAAAATTTCTCGTAAAATAGAATATTTATTTATATTATTTTTAAAAGAAAATACTAAATTTGATTTCATAAAGCCAGTAGAACTTTTCTATTTTAAAATTGTCCTTGTTTTGTTAATTGACTGTAATTTGTTAACCTTTGTAAGATAATTGTTAAAGATTAAAAAAATCCAAAAAAGTAATCAATTTTTTAACTCTCCCACTAATCAATCCATCTCCGACGGTTACCAAACTTCTCCGTCTTTAATGGCTCTTCCACAATTTGATTTACACATATAGAGAGTAATAGAGACAAATCCAAGTTACATTCGATTGTCAGTTCTCAATTTCTCACCTTTGGCAACGCACCCTCAACCATTACCTCTGCGATTGCAGCTACCGTCTCTCACTGTCTCTCTATCTCTCTATCTCTCTATCGCCGAAGTAACACGCTACCATCATTCTACATCTCTCGTAGCGCTACAACCTTAATGAACCCACATATAAAAATGCGAGAACATAAAATATTAGTTCTCTTGATTGTAATGAAGAACCTGACGAGATTGAGAACGATTGAGCTCCCGAGTGCTTCTGTGTCGACGTACCTGCAAAACAAGTCTCTGGGCTGGTGGCCGACGGGAGGCCATTTGATACTCAAGTTAGACAGATCTTGAGAGAGAAAGTATAGTTAGAGAGATGGAGTGATAGTCTCATATCTTTGCTATAGATGGATGACCACTATATATATATATATAGAGAATATGAGGATCGGCCACTTCTAACCCATGGTTAGGGGGTGTTTGGCTAGGTTTATCCCATTTGTTAGTTTTTTACCACTACAATAAGCCCCCAGCTTCCACATGTTCCATCAGGAGGAGGTGGAAACTTCATGTATCCTCGGTCCGTGACAAAAAACTCTATTAAATTATGATATCTTTCAACCTCCAGCCGAATTAGGGTTTTTTGTACTTAGCCAAGCAAGGGTTTTGGAGTGCCTTGTTTGAGAGCACATGGTGAGAGGAACTCTTCTTTCGGTAAATAATAATGGAAGATAGACAACGAGTACGGGTTTAGCCCCCATTTTAGTTGCTGAGAAGGTACTTGCCGAGGGCCTTTGGCAACTAAACACGAAAGAGCTGCCGATGTTCCGAGGAGATTAGGAACTAGGCCGAACTAGCCTGATTTATCTCTTTCTCTCCATCTAGCCATGTTATAAGCTTTTTTTAGATTTTGCATCATTGCATACCAACTTTTCGTAACTCTTGATCACTAAATCTGCAACACCAAGATTTAGGGTACCTAGCTGAGCCAGGTTTTTATGATTTAGTGCCTAGGCACGTTAGGGCTTTGATGCCTGACCCAAGCTACGACTTCTAATGGCTAGGAACTAGAATTTTTGGGAGAATGTCAAGTCATTTCAATACGAGGATCTCTTAACAAAAGATGTAGAAATCTCAAAATTATCACATTTTGAGATTATTATGACTTGTGCCTAGCAGCGATCCTTTCAAGGCGACTAGGGCTTTCCCTGCGTAAGCAAGTAGCTTTTGTGCTTAGACTTAACTCCGAGACCAGCTGGAGCTTGTACTACTTAGCCGAGCTAGGGCTTTATGATTAGTGCCTAGCATGCTAGGGCTTTAAGATTCGTGCCTAGCATGCTAGGGCTTTAAGTGTTGTTGATCTTGTAACCGTCAAGAGAACTAAATCTGTATCAGTGATACCCGAGCGGATTTATTGAGTTCAGAGTCTTCGATGCCCAGGCTTGACTCTGGGCCGGTTATGACTTTTTGGCCTAACCGAGATAGGATTTTCTTGCTTAAGGCTTGACCTAGGGGCCAACTAGGACTTTATTTGCCTAGCCGAGCTAGGACTTTATTTGCCTAGTCGAGCTAAGACTTTTTTACCCGAGGCTTGACCTGAGGCCAACTGGGACTTTTTTCGTCTAGCCGAGTTAGGACTTTCTTGCCCGAGACTTGACTCGGAGGTCAACTGGGACTTTTTTTGCCTAGTCGAGTTAGGACTTTCTTGCCCGGAGCTTGACCCGGAGGCAAACTCGGACTTTCTTTGCCTAATTGAGCTAGGACTTTATTTGCCTAGTCAAGATAGGACTTTCTTGCCCGAGGCTTAATCTGGAGGCCAACTGAGACTTTCTTGTCTGTACTCTGCATCTCTTGTAGCATTCATTTGTCTTCAGCTGGAACCGGCACTCAGTTCTTCTAATGTTCTTCTCATACTCAGCTGTTGATCTTAGTTTTGCATGATCTTCTAAGCTGAAGGTGATCTTCTAAGCTGAAGGAGCTTCAACTTCAGTAGCACAGTTGTTGCAGCTGAAGGTCGGGTCTGATGATATAGCGCCTTTGCATTTGATTTCCCTTTTAGTTCCTTCCTGCTTTTGCTTGTGCTTCTTATCTTCTTCATCTTAACTTGGACATTTTGAGGAGTTTTGGCCTCTCATTCAATAACGACGTGATCGTGACACCGGCCTTGCTTTGGAGGTCTTTGATTCTGAGATGAGCAGAGTAGGTCCTAGCTGAGGTCCTTAATAAAATTCTGTACCACTGTAAATCCCTTTGCTTCTTAAGGAACGACCATGGACATAGAGGCATTTGATTGTTCTCAACAGTAGCCGAAACAAATATGAACTGAGATGAATTGAATAAGTGCCAAGTATTAAGACACCGAGCTGAGACAATGCCGAACTGAGTTGTCAAGTTGGGGCCGAGCTGCTGAAGCTAAAAGAGAGGGATTTTGAGCTCCGACCATGTGCCAAGCTAGAATTATCGAGTTCTGAAGAAAGTGAGATTCAAGTTGCTGAGCTCCAACAGAAGCCGCGCTGAATTGCCGAGCTGTAGAGATTGAGCTGAGGTGACGAGGTTTTGCCGAATTTTTGTACAGAGAGTCTGGACTGGGTTGATTGCGTCAGAAACCACATGTGGAGAGAGAAACTCATTGTCCCATCTTTATCTTTAGAGTCAGTCATCACCCTTTTCAGATTTGCTTTTTTGCTGTCCTTGCGCATCAAAATAGGTAGAAAGAGAAACTCAAATAATTTGGAGAGAGAAAATAAAACCTCAAACCATGTCTTCTTCTTTTTGTTTTGTTGAGAAATAGGCGTTAAGCTCCAAAGTGGTTTGGGAAACGGGCTTTGTCGAGCTCCAAAAAGGATACGTGAAAGCTGGGCTGATGAGCTCCGAAGAGAAGGCCGTAGCTGATATTTTTGTCGTGGGGAGCTTTGAGGAGCAGCTCCGAGACAATGCCATACTCGGGAGCTTTGCCGAGCTCTGAGAGGTCGCGGTAGGGGGTTTTGCCGAGAATCAGAACATGTTGTAGAGAGAGAAAGCACCCAGACCCATAGCTGAGAAGAATGTTGCAATAGCTGCCTGGTCTGAGCAGTGAGTCTGTTGTTGAGGTCTGGAGCTTTCCCATGGCCGAGCTCCGAGGTATGGTGTGTAGTGTTTCTCAAGCGCCGGGCTCCGAGGAAGGTCACTGTTGGGACCTTTACTGATCACACCAGTAGTCACCGAGCTCGGAGTTGCCGAGCTGAGGGCGATGGGACTGAGTCACCGCGGTTTGGGTGAGGAAGCACTGTTGAGTGCTTCGGAGTCTGCCATTGATGGGAGCTTTGTGGATCAGTGCCGATCATGAGAACTCCGAAGAAGATGAGAGCTCGAGATATGGATTGAACGATCGAGCTCCGAGAGAGGAGCTGGCCTTCCAGTCCATTACCGAATGACCCGAGCTCTTACCGGATAAGGCTGGGAGCTTTTTCTGAGCAAGTTGGGAGCCACAGTCGGGTGCACACCGAGCAGGGAGACCCCCAAGCAGTCGTCGATCTGGGTGTTGCTCTGAGAAAACTGTAATTCAAGTTGCCGATTTTTTAGGGACAGATCGCCTATTCCCATAGATGAGTATCGGAGCATCTGAATCTCAACGTTCTGAACTTTCGGTTTATCTTTCCCTTGAGACTTTTTTGTTTGAATTTTCCTTCTTGAATTTGCGTTGTCGAACAAGCCTTATTGTCATTGTGATGTTGAGCAGCGAAGAGGCCGAACCGAACTACGAAAATACCGAACAGGAAGCTTCTGAGAAGCCGAGCAGCATGAAGCTTCTGAGGGGCCGAGCAGTTCCGAGACAGAATGCGGGAATGGGATTTTTTGAGCACCCAAATGGGTCTTGGCCCTTTTTCTCCGGTAATCTCCCAAGCCAAAATTTCACAATGGTCAACAATTAAAAGCTGTGACTTGTCTCAATCAATCCAGCTGTAGGGTACTACGTCGTACCATATGAAATCAGAAACCATGATTTTTTAAAGAAATCTATGGGCAGGTTTTTCAGGCACACAGACAACCTGTGAGGTAGGTCGTCGAAGAACCACCCTTGACCCGACGGAATGCTCTTCCACAAGAACTTGCGAGTCGTGCCGGAGGTGCACCACCGGAGCCGCCGCTGCTTGCGTTGGCTCTCACTTGGCTGGGAAATTGTACTCTTATTGCTCTTCTTCAATGGAGATATATACACATGTATCTATATATACAAGACATGAGAAATAAGCTTCCTTTACATCTTCCCTAGCCGTAGCTTCTTTTTTATTTTATTTCTCGGGAGTATTTTTCAGATCTTTTATTCTGAGGAAGAAGATTGCACTGTGGAACATTATCTTCTCTCTCTTCTTTTTTTTTTTTTTTTTGATTTTGCTGGGATCTTTTTCTCTGTTTTTGTATGCCGCCCCCAAATGCTTCCAGCACACACAAACAAATTTAGAGAGAAAAAATAAAATAATTATTGAAATATTAAATTGATTAGAATATTAAATTAATTAGATTGATTTTATTCTGATTTAATTTTATTATATTATATCTCCTTTATTGTTTATTTCTATTCGCCTATAAATAGGTCATATATTGTACAGTTTCAATATACAGAAAATATATACAGTATTCGCCGCCGAGCAATTCGGACGGCGGTGCGATTGTCGTACGAACATGTGTACTTGAACCTCGACGAGTCCTCTGAAACACGGTACGACGGAGATTTCTTCGGCCACTGGGATTTTTCGGCGGGATCTTGGTCGAGCCAGACGAACCCACGAGTGACGTTGGGTTTCCACCGTAGCTCGCTGAAA
>JAOTRH010059593.1:0-18714 GCA_034768845.1 Heliamphora exappendiculata
CCCCCAAAAAAAAATCCTAGCCTCTCACTCACGCCTTTTCTCTCTTTCACACACATCAGACAACTCCATGGGAGCACCACATACAGGCAAGCACCACCACCATCTTCCTGCTCCCACCTCTCAACGTCCCCTCTCGCCGTCGGCCCATTGCCTCTCCCACAATCCTCGTCGTCACCTATAGTTCATCAGCATATCTCGAGTCATTAGGATAATTGTTTCTCTCACAGCTCTGTGGCTCCATCAAGTACGTATAAAACTGCTGAATCCATTACTTTGTTTCATTTTCTTTCTCACAATTGGCCAATTCTTTAGTTGGTGCTTTACTTGTACCTCATATCTAGTTCGTGCTTTGGTTGTACGCTTCATTCTTTCGTTTTTGTCCTGATTTCTCGGTGATCCAATGGAGTATGAAGTTGCAAGAATAACCAAAATCCCAACACTAATTTATTTTAACAAATGAACATTTAGTTCCAACAATTAATTATATTGATATTTGGCCAAGTATAACATAATTGTCACTTTGCTCATTTTTAATTTCTCTTAACATTGCTCAAATGAAGAAAAAAAATCAGCATTTCATAGTAATAATGCTTTTAAATTATTAACTAACGGAAATATGAAGAAAAAGTAAATGCAGCATCCTAGATTTTTTACATCGTGTTGTGCATTAAAGAGCCATAGCTAGGTAATGATTCTACGAGATAATTGCAGCCACAGACAACTGAACAACCCTGCAAAATAAAGTGACGGTGGCCCTATATGAAATAATATAAAGTGAAAATATAGTGCTTTCGTCTTTCCTTTTCTTCCCTAAATTAATTTCCTAGACCAATTTTTAATGCGTTGCAAATAACTACTTTTTTAAATATTGAAAGAGTACTTGAGAAGGTAGATTTGTTAACGCAAGAACTTTTGAGACAGTAGAGTTGTTGAAGCAAATAGTATTTTTTGTGATGCCACAGCTTCTTGATGCAAATAATCTCATTTTTTATATTGTTTGCGATGATTTTCCTCCCGTTGCAAAACCATCTTTTGCCGACACAAATGTTTTTGATATGGTAAAGTCCGACACACTTTTTTGTGACTCCATTAATTATTACCCTCATTTGCCGATGCAAATACTATTTGCAACGGCAATTTGACCATTGGAAACGACATTCTCCTTACACGAAAAGCCTATTAATTAGTAGTGAAATGAGATCTCTACAAATGAGGGTATCAGATGCCTAAATAAGATTATATATTTGACACCAATATAACATAGCCCAAGAACTAAGAACCATAGACCGCTATGGTGCTAACGTATAACATCTACTAACAAAGAACTGGGAAGATATAGTATATCAGTAACGACAGCATTGGCATGTATATGTATATGTTATGTTATATATTAAAATAATTGCATTTTGGTTGGAGGTATTGCCAACGACCATAAACCAATAGAACTGTTATGCCTATCAATGACAATAAAATTCCAAAAGGAGAAGTTTTTGTTTCATTAGAGAATAGCAATTCATCCTAAAAAAAAGGATGAGAATTCCCTCATTCGAAATGAGAATCAGAAGTTTATATCAAAAAGAGAATCAACCTTTTATCAGAAAATGAGAAGCTACTCATTTTCTAAGTTAGGCAAAAATGGAAAACATAGCATAGACAAATGTAGCAAATTCAAAATAGGCAATGTTAAAGCTTAATGGGTTACAAAACTCACTCTCAAAAAACCTGTTATCATTTCATAATGGACAATGATGGGGACAAATGTGCATTGTATCTTTGTACATATGAGGTGTGAATCAGTATTCACTTTTAAACAAATGCATATGGTCTCATTTTGGGTTGGAACATAAATCAACATGGTCTCAGTCTTTATTGGTTAAGAAATGGATCCTAGCATAATGGGTCACATAAATCATGTTAACGAACGAATTATCATTTAATAATGGACATTGAGGGATACAAATGCAGGCTGTTTACTTTTCTACAATAAAATGAGAGTAAGCATGTGTTTGGCCTGGCTTTTAAGCCAAGCTTTTTGGCTTAAAAGCCAAAAAAAGCCACTTGGTTTGGGTAGTCAAAAAAAAGCCAAGCTTTTTTTACTTTTTTCTCACAAAAAAGCCATGATTTGACACCTACTTTTTTACAAAAAAAAACTAAAAAGCCTAAAAGTCACTAAAAAAAGCTAGTCTAAACACAGGCTAAGTACTCATTTGTGAGAAAAATTATAAGAATCCCAATTTGATAGGACCATTAAATCCGCAGGGCTCATGTATTCATTTTCAATACAACCACATTGTCATTGCAAAACATATAAACTACATGCTCAGGCATATGCATTTTGATGAGAATACAAATGTAAGAAGTACCCGTATAATGGACAAAAAATAACATACAGATTATCATAACTTACAGAGTGTACAATGACTATATGTACCAAACAGTTGCTCATTTTAAAATACATACTGAATCATTGGATTGTTCTGTTCTCAAAAGTATCATTTTCTTGTTTGATCGTCATGGAAAAACATGTTGATGTTTTGTGTAACATACTGGATTTCGGAACCAACCATTGAGTGAAAATGATAGTTGAATAGTTTGATAAATAAGATTTGCAATTATCAATATGAGGTCGATGATGCGAAAATGAAGGATATTGGTGTATGAGAACCGAAGAAGTGACGGACACAAATATTCACTCAACAATGGTGCAAATGAAGATAATGGTTCTCTTTAGGGCTTGCAAAATGAGTATGGAATCGATTCACTAAAGCATGGGAGATTGATTTTGTACCTTTCGAATCAACCAAGATTCGAATTCTGTTGGATCTTTGCCGGATATCTCTCCGCAATTTGTTTGTATTTCCATGCTTTCCGCGATTGGGTTTCATGATGCCAAACAAGACAAAACTTTCTCCCATATTGCAATTGTGTTTGACAAATGAGGGAGCTTGATTTTAGGAGCCGTTTGGGAGTTGCCAGATTTTGCGTGGATTCAAAGCCAATGGAAAGGCCGGCATAAGGATTACAAAACCATTTTTACGAACTTGTAAGAAGAAAGCAGGACCTATCACAATACCACTCTTGTTTTGGGACTAAACCCAAAACAAAAGCCCAAAATGGGACATAACCCTGAATGACCCTTTTTTGTATTGCAACAAGGACAAGCATACTCACATTTGGTACTCCATCTAGATAAGTTGGCACATGTTAAAAAATCATTGATTGTCCACAACAGAGATGCATGCATCGAAAACATTTGATTGCTTGATGCATCAAACGAGGATACGCCTTCGTTCCACAATTCTTACGACTCGTCAATCAATGGTTGCAAATATATGTCTATTTTATCCCCATGACCTTTTGGGCTATCAATAAGCACAGAAAGAATCAATAAGGTTGCTTCATACACAACCATAATGGTAAGTTATATGAAATCAACATGACGGGCCAAGTGCAATGAACCATGTGCATTGATCCGAATGGATTGAATCCATCATATGCTAACCCCATTCTAATGCTCCAAATATCACTAGAAAAGCCTGCATTCTACAAATCAAAATCTTTCCATGCAAGCAAGTTGGTTGGATGCCTTAACACACCGTCATCAGTTCATTCCTCTGCCAGCCATCTCATGAGCTTCGCTATCTTTGATGACATATGCTATCTTTGTAACCTTGGCTTCAAAGAAAAATACCTTATATGTTTTGTAGCTTTCCATTTACCACGTTCCTTACCATCATTCGATTTCCATCTAGAGCAACTACATATAACATAACGATCAAGATTTGCATCCTCATTCCTGAACAACATACAATTATTAATACATGCACCCCACGTCTCATACGTGAAGTCCAAATCTTCAGTTACCTTCTGAGCTTTGTAGTACGAGTTTGGAAGTGTCACTCTTTCAAGAAAAACCTCGTTCAACAACTCAAGAAGCATGTCAACAAATTTGTTCGTCCACTTATAAAACACTTTCATATGCAAAAATCGAACAATAAATAATACTTATGTGAATTTCTGACACCCACGATATAATTCACTTAGTGCATCCTCCAAAAGTTTGAAATATTTGGTAGTTTCTTCATTAGGCCTCGTTTGGGAATCATTTGTAAGGTATTCATCATTGTCAACACTTGTACCTATGTGTGGATTTCTAAAAGTCTCATTTATCATTTCAAGCATATCATCGCCAACGTTCAAGTCCACAAATGTTTATGTATCTTCATTCCCACGCAGAGGAACGTAGGATTCCCCATGATGAGTCCAATTTTTTACTTTTTAAAGAATCCATTACAATAAAGGTGATCCTTTCGTAAATAATTATAACGATTCTCACATTTTCTATACGGAAAACTGATGAATGAACCTTCAATTCTATCAGTGTATGCGAACTCAAGGACTTAGTCAATTCCATTAAAGTATTCCCTTAATACCTAGTAGATTAGTCAATCCAACTCTTATCCATCTTCTTACTTTAACCAAAAATTTTACTATGCGAATGTGCACACAAAAAATAACTTGGCTATCAAAATAAGATAATATACCTACTACATGAAAAAATATTTCTCACAGAAGAATCAAGAAATTAATGCACGCAAATTAATATATTTATCATAGAACCCATGTTTGCATTATATTTCTTAAGCTTTTATGTTCCAAAATAAGAACAAATTAGAATCTATGTTAGGTGACAACAACTACTGTTAATGCACAAAAAATTTGAAACAAAGCTAAGATAAATTAATTGCTTCCTTCTAATTTTAGTCAAGTCACAACAATTGGTAATATACACAAATATATATATATAGAACTTAGAATTGCATTTGTTATATTAAGATGTTTTTTATATGCTATTATTTTATTTTCCTCTACTCCGCAGAAAAGCCTGTAGAAAAGAGAGGTTTGTACTACAATAAGTGTTTTTTTAGATGTGATTTAGGAATCTAGTGCTTTAAGTTCCCATGAGCATTCATATCTTCATTAAAAATTCACAAAAGCACACATAGTTACATGAGAGAGAGAGAGAGAGATGAACATTCCTAGTCCAAATAATCCCAAAAGATTGGTCCTGTGCGTAGGTCACCGGTTCAGGAAGGAAATTAAATAAGTAGAAAAAGAGAGCTTAGGGAGAAAAATGATTATTGTAATTACAAATTAATATCTTATATAAACATTACTTTCAGAAATCACGAATAAAACGTGATAAACCAGTTTGATTTCTGATGATCAGCTGGACATGTTCTCAGCCATAACAATAATTAAAAGAAATAAACAAAAATTGAAGATTTAACAGAAAAATCAAGGTTCATACATATTTCTGAGCTTACATAAACTCCCAAACAACAAAATGTTTTTGGTTCAAGACACCAAGTTAGTAAAGAAAGTTATTAAAGGTTCAAAAAGTTATTAAATTGAAGAAAAATAGCTCAAATATTCAACAAATGTATAAACGGGAAAAAAATAGAGGAAAATGAGCAGAAGAGAGCAAGCATTAAGAATAATCAGGATTTGGTTCCTTAACAGAGAATGAGCAAGAAAATTGGAAAATGAAGCTTTCACAAGAACCAAACAAAGTAGAAAAATACCCAAGGTCGTCAAAATATACCCAAAATTACTTGCAAAAAAGCACAGGACTTGCAGTGAGAACTAAAGTGGAGCAGAGCTTCCAATGATTTGAGAAGAGCTTCCAATGATTTGAGACGCGACTTGGGAGAAAGGAGAACACCGGCAATGGTGCAACCAGAGCAGACTAACCAAGGCGCGCCAGGGGACGCCGGTGGTGCGAACAATATAGGGCAATGGGAATAATGGAGGCCGAAGCAAACAACAACGGCATGCATGACCTGATCTGATGAGCGGCATGATACAAGGAGCAACAACACTACCTGGGTTTTTTGGGCGGGAATTGAAGCAAATAAATTAGAAATGAAAGCAAATGGGAGCAACAATGAAAGCAAATAAATTACTAGGGGTTTTTGACCTGGTCAATCATGTGAGCGACGATGAGAGCAAATAAATTAGAAATGAAGGGTCTATTTTCATGATAGGAACTCAGTACATTAAGGCCATTTTTGATACCCCATTGTAGGGCCATGTTAATATGTATGTACTTTTTCAAACCCACTCAATTATCGGATAACAAAACCTGCTGAGCCTGGTTCTCCCAATTGGTAAGAAAATAATCAATATATCCTCATTAAATTACAAAAATACCAAAAAGGTCCCTACTATATATAAAGCTCCCTTTAATTGTGACCCTATTTCACAACTTCGCATACACTGCCAATCTCCCCAAATGGGAGCGACATCACTGCCACCAGGGTTTCGTTTCCACCCAACTGATGAGGAATTGGTTGGGTATTAAAGAGAAAATTTGAAGGGCTAGAGAACAAACTCAAAGTTATCCCCATAGTTGATTTGTACAAAAATGATCCAAGAGAGTTGCGAGGTATTCTTCAAGAAATTGTGGTTCTGTAATGCCATTGTGGATTGATTCAATTTGCAGAGCACAGAATTTCTCATTATTTTCATATTTCAGTTTGGATTTCAAGCCATCCATTTAAATGTGCGCATGAACTATGCTATCAAAGTTGTCTACACTGGAAATCCACCAATAAAACCCGCAAGGTTATCTATTGGTTTGCATAGGTAGTTTTGCTAGGAAAACATGAAACAACCAGTTTACTTGGATGAGCATGAAGCTTCAGCCAACATGGAGTATTTTCGAAATTTCTTCAGCCGCGTGGAATATGATGGAGAGAGAGTGCGTAAAATGGGGGAAGAAAATATTTTAGCGAAATAAAATATTCCAACTTTATAAAAAAAGAAAGGTAAAAATGAAAATTAATATACTTAATACCATTCATCTATTTCGAAACAAACAAGATTATCTCCAATCCATACTATAATCCATTGTTCAACAAACATAACATGCGTATTATTCTTCATTAGTATTCCCTCCTCTATAGTAATCCTACATACAATCTCACATCATTATAATCTCACCAAAACTACAATAGTAATCAAACAAGTGCTAAGAAATTAATGAGAAAAAATAGGTCTATTGTGCAAAACTTAATTTTTTTCTTTTGCCAACCGCACAATTGCTGTTGTAATAAGTCGAACATTTGTGACTAGCTGCTAAACCGCAAAAGCCTCTTTAGTGACCATATAATACCGTTGCAAACCAGTTAGTAGTTAGAAAAAGAGTTTTTTTGTCATTTGTGACAGGACTATTGATGTCTGCAATATTGTAGTCGCAACAAAACATTTTTTTGAGACCGCTTTGCACACCGTCGCAAATGTTATTTTTTTGCGACGAAACTCCCACCTCCGCAAATAATATTGTCAAAAAAAGGCTTTTTGTGACCTTAATATTTACTGTCCCAAATAATGGCTTTGTGCAGCGTTATCGGTACCGTCACGAATAACTTGGTGGCGAAAGGCCTAGTAAGACTCCATTATTTTACTCCTATTTATTGATGTGGCACATTTTAGCCACAAATTTGTTGTGTATTTTACACAACTATGTACTATAGATTTTCGCCAAATTCTTCTAAGATGAGACTAACACTCAAATAACTATAGAAACAGGACTTAAGGCAGAGTTTATATCCATTTTTCTTTCTCAAGTTACAACTCGTTATAAGGTCACACCCTATATATTACAGTAAGAGACTAAACTTGAATCATGCAAAAATCAGAGAAAATGCCACAAATCAACTTAGACTCCATTAAAACCAAAGCAAAACTTTTCTTGGCAAACTCATAAAAGGGCTACAAAAAAGTTCAAAGGACAAAAAAAAAAAAAAAGAAGTGCCTAGCTTAAAAATGAGTTCACTAAGATACCAATTGAGTTACAACAGTTGTATTTAAAAGTTAATCACAAAAAAAAATACACATACTCAAGAGAAACATACCTGTTTTCCAACCCCATCCACGCCATTAAACACCTTTTTAGGAAGCAAACCTATAGAGGAGACATCAAAAAAAATTAATCTTGCTTCTAAGCCTTAAAGAACATTCAAGAAATTGGATATTAATATTAGAAAGTCTTTTGTTCAATATATACGCTAGCCTCAAATTGCATTACCATTGAGTCATTAACATGTAAGAAACAAATATATCATTCAAATAAACAACTCGAGACAGACCCAAAATCAATTCAAGATTCAGTTATACCCTGGACAGAAGAGGGGGTTGGGTGACTCGTGAATGAATTCAGCATTACCTGTGGTTCTTTTACAACTTCTCATATCTAAAGTCATAGATGTGGAGTTGTTCGCCAAACACCAATTAAAATAAAAGAAAAATAAATAAATAAAATAAAATAAACTTCAAAGATCTCACCAACATCAGGATTTCCAGAAGTGTATTGAAAAAGGAAGGAGAGAATGATCGTTACAAGACCAAGTTGAGCTATACACGGGAACCAATGGGGTGACTAATAAATATTGATGTGAAAAATGGCGTGGACAAAAACTGAAAATTATTAGAATTTGATTGGGTTTGTGGGTTTGAAGCATTCCATTAAAAGAAGAATAAAAACATAATGAGAACATGCCGAGATAAATTCTTACACAGAAGTAACATACCAAATTGGATAAAAGCTGTTAAACATTTTTAAAATTTCTCTTCGGACATCTAACTGTGGTAGGTAACTAGTATAAATAGGATAATGTGTGAAATAGAAGGCATAAGAAGTTTGTATTCGAAAGAAATAAGAGTTGGCATCTTTCGTCATTATGTTGGCTATGAGAATATAGATTGAGTGGATCATCTCTTCTTCCCTAGCCACAACAATTGTAACAAGTGGTATTAGACCAGTCTTTCCTTGGCCCGTGAGATTCATTTTTTCCAAGGCAAAGGGGATTAAGGTACAAGAAACCAGGAGAATTCAAAATCTATTCAAATTTAATTCGTAGCAATAAGTGAGAGCTCTTAAGTGTTCAAGTAATGACCAACAAATCAAAACTAATTGCTGAAAATTCATTTACTCCAATGTCTTCCCAAGTTTGTGAAATAGAGACACACAAATCTTTGGAGTTGATGGAGCAATCTGTTGATAATCTTTGGCATATTGTATTACAAAACATATATTTCAAAGTTTTTCAAGATTCTTGTGCACAAGATGAACTTAAACAGGACATAGCTCCAAGATATTGTGCAAAGTCACCAATTCATCATTATTTTCAAGTTGGCAGGTGAGGTTACATAAAGAGAGCAAGGAGAATGAGATTGTAACCGCATGACAATGAAAAGAAAGCAGTTTGTTCAGCTTTTGACAATTCTCATGACTCTACTGATAAAAACTTGATGAAAGAAGCTGCCAACAACGTTAGTTTTCATGAACACTATATTTCTCCAATTGGTCATACCAAAATCCATTAAGGTAGTGGTGCCGAAGAGAACAATGGAGTTCATGATGTTGCAAAACATGTGAAATTTAAAACCAATATTGGGTTTCATGCTAGAGCCGAAATGGATATGAATGTTAACATGAAAGTTGAAAATGTAACTCCAGCAAGTGCCTAATCAAGTGGAAACCAAGAATAGTATTGCAGTGATTCCATATTACGAATATTTCCAAATTGTGCAACAGACTCAAAGATGAAAATCCATTGCTATCAAACTTTCGGCTGCAGACCATGTTATTGCTTGAGGTTCACATTCTAATCAGCCCGTGGGTAATTTCAATTTTCCCTTGGATTATGTAGAACGGAAAACTTTACCTTACCACACGTGGGAAATGCGATTTGGAAAGGCTGAGAAACTACCCAAAAAGAGTTCCTTGGGTTTGAGACAAGAAATGGATTCTTTGTGCTTCAGGGGGGATTCTTCATTTGAAAATAATGAATGCGAGATTGATGATTTTGATTTTAAGTTTAACAACAATAAGAAAACAAATATTTAGTTGGAAGTTTCATTGATGGGTTTCATAAGGGTGATAACCCTAAGAAGTTTGACTCAATTGGTAAATCTCGAAATAAGTTGTCTTTTGTTGGAATTCAGAATTGAAGTGAACCTACTGAAATAGAACTGGAGAAGGAACTAGTTTTGAAGTTGGAGCTCGTAAAATTGAGGGAAAATGTTGTTGATTCTACTTCTACATCTAGTTTTGGTGGGTTGGAAGTACTCATGAGCTGGCCCATTGGTGCTCTCTACTTGAGCATAGTGTCCTTACATGGATACCAAAAAATTCAAACATACAGAGACAACCGGCTGGATGACCCAAGTGTAAATCTCTCATTTCTCTACTCATAGTATGTCAAACCTCTCATTTCTTCGCTCATAGCTTGCAAGCAGCAAATACACCAATAATAATTTGCGGCTTGAGGACAAGACAAATCTCAAGGAGGCAGTACTATTACAAGACCAAGTTGAGTTATACATTGAAACCAATAGGGTGATTAATGAATATTGATGTGAAAAATGAGGTGAACAAGAAACTGAAGACAATCAAAATTTCATTGGCTTTGCGGATTTGAAGCATTCTGACTTTAGTGCTTTAACAAAAGCAGAGTAGATATTTATACTTTCTGTTACAAGTATAAATGGGGTGCAATTAGTTAAAAGAACAAAAAATAAATAGATAGATAACAGCCTAACTTTTAAAATATTTTTGGTGTTAAATTGAAGTTCAATCTGTTTTTTTTTTTTTTTTGACAACACAAGACTCGATTGAGACCCGCAAATGTATTCAAGTTAATAAAAATACTCCAAGAACAGAAATCTCCAAGAACAGAAATCTCAGAAATAAATCAATAAAAGTGAAATTCAATCAAGGTAGAGTCAGAAAATGTGAAGCTTTTTGGAGCATGACTCGTCAAGTGCATTTGACAAAACCAGAATCGGAAATCGGTATGAGTAAGGAGTTAGAAAGGGGAAAAAAACAAAAAATATATAAATAAAAAATAAAAATGGAAGATGAAAGGAGTTTACCTGAAGACTGCGGCGGCCTGTCACCACGGTCTTGTTACGGCCAAACCCTAACCCTGGAACAACAATCTAGTGGCGTTGAGAGAGAGAGAGAGAGAGAAACGGGGTTGCGGCGTGGCTCTTTTATTCTAATAAGCTCTTTGTCAACCTTAATTGATTAAATAAAATTTTTTAAATTCTATTCACAATTACGGAAAAAAAAGATTTGACAATTACGCTTTAACAGAAAATATTTTGGATGAACACACTTTAACCCTGACCTCCACGTAATCTGATAGAATAAAAAATAACAATATAAAAATATTTTTAACAAATATATTTTTTTGTTTAATACATAAAATATTTTAATAAAAATATTTTTAATTAATTTTAAATAAAGCACATTTACTAAACACACTTTTAGAATTTGTAAAAATACGTGTTTAGCCAAAACGTTTTCTTTTTAAATCCTCCATGCCACTATATTTTTATCAAATTGTTATAATTATAGCTGTTCAAAAACTTGCTCAATCGCCCCGTACTGACTCAAGCAAATTAAAAAAGGAAGAGCGATGGATTGAGCAGCTTACAAAAAAAAATGTGCGGGTCAGTTTAAACTATCGTTTGTAATTTCTCTTATTCGCCTAACTCCGATCCGCACCGCATATGATACTTAATACTAAAATTAGTTTTATTCTCAAATAAGTTCAATACCAAATTGGGGATTTTTTTTATGGGGACCAAATTGGGAATTTAATCATTAAAAAACAGCGTGAAATTTGAGCTATTAAATTCTTACGAAAATTGTTTGTTTACGAAATTGTTTGTTTTGAATTTATTATTTAATCGGACACAAAAAAAATGTTTAATGTTGTTTCCAATTAAATAATATTCATTATAATATTTAATTAAATAATGTTTAATATTCAACAATTTCTGAACACACAAAATATTCAATGTTGTTTCCAATTAAATAATAAATTCAACACAATAATCAGCATTCCCATTTAAACTCTAATAATTTTAGGACTTCAATCGTTTATTTAATTTTTAAACCACCAATCCGCTAAATCTAACATTGCAAAACCACCTAAAAAATTAATTAATTTATCAGATTTATAAAGTAGATGGTTCGACAGTAGGTTAAAATTTTTTATACCGCTATAAATGGTTTGATTAATAAATTTTTTATATTTTTTTCAATAAATTTGCTAAACACACTCTGATTATAAACTATAAAAGCATGTTTAACAAACATGCTTTACATTGATATGTTATAGTTGTATTGAAAGCATGTTTGTTAACAACATTTTTTTATAAGTCCAGCTCACTTTATTTTTTTATTATTTTGAGGAGAGAGAGAAATGGGGGAATTTTTGTGTTATTTTAAAACTCTATGAATTGTTTATATATATAAATTAAAGGATTAATTGAGTTTTAGTTCCATTTTTTAGGAATGTATGAATTTTAGTCCAACTGTTTTTTTTATATTAGATTTAGTCTTTTTTTTAATTTTTATTATATTCGGGACCATTATGCCATTTTCAACTGGTGAAATTGTTTGTATTTAAATTTCTTGATTGTAGGAATTGATTATCCCATTTATTTATATTTATGTCTTTTTCAGCTGGTATTAATGGTTGTATTTGAATTTCTTGATTGTAGAAATTCATTATTCCATTTAATCAGTATAACCCTTTCAACCGGTGTTATCTTTTGCTTAAAATTCCTGTTTGTAGGATGCACTTACTAGATATGTTATTGACTTATATGAGATATATTCCACTTTTCTTTTTTGTAAGTGGCAGTTGCTAAATCTTTAGTCCCTAAATAGATCATTTTCGTAGGGAGAGATTATATTCCACTGTACATTAATGAGGCTGAACAGAGCATTTCTGTACAAGTGATAATATAACTGAAAGTTTCTTATATGGCACACGATTTAATTGGGAATTGATATTTAAACAAAATTTCTAGATTGTGATAGACTTGAATACAATTTCAGAGTTCGTCTGTGACAGTTTTGTATACTGAAAATATTTTATGCGGTTTAAATTTAAAGGCTCTCCCGATTTTTACTAGTATGTTCATGGTGTTTTGGATTGTTTTGATATCACTTTTTGTTATGAAAAAATATTAATATCACTATTTTTTCAACACTTTTATTTCGATTAATGAAAATGAAATATTCATTTCTCGAATGATTTAGTATGTATGTATTCAAGATAGTTCATATTTGTTCATTTTGAAATTTTTTATGTTTTGTGGCTCTGTGTATTCAATGTAGTTCATATATGTTCTATTTTAAATTTTTTATTTTATATTTGATTTCGCGCATTTGTAAATGAGAAAATAGCATGGTGGATATGGTAAAGCGTTGATGAGATTTATAGGAAAAACTACTCTGATACATTTATCAGTTGATACAATATTTTAATTTTCATAATTAATTTTTAAATGATACATTTATCAGTTGATACAACAGTTCAATTTCTAGAATTAAAATTGGAATGATACATTTATCAGTTGACGCAACTGATCGATTTTCTGAAATAAAATTCAAATGATACATTTATCAGTTGACGGAACAGTTTGATTTTTAGAATTAAACTTCAAATGATACATTTATCAGTTGATGCAACAGTAAAATTTTATAATTCGAAGTAAACTGATAAATGTATCAGTTACAACAATAGTGTAAATTATGGAATTCGAATTCAGCTTGTAAATTTATCAGTTATAATGAATTGTTGTTCTTTCGAAAGCATATTTTAGTATATTTTATACATTTTAGTATGACTCTAATTACTGTTAATATTTTTATTAATTGTAGGTTATTTTTTGTGATTGTCTACGATGGAAAGGTTGTGGTGATTATGGCGTGAAATTTTGGAGAGAGATTTTGGGAGAAATTTTTGGAGAGATTTATGAGATAGAATTTTTGATTCCCGATTAGGAAAGAATTTTGTCAAAAAAAATTTTTAAAGATATAATTTAAGAGTATTTCAGAAAATTAAAATTGAGATAGGACTAATCCTAATAAAAAAGATTAAATTGGACTAAAACTAATTTTACTACCAAAAAGAGGACCCAACCCTAAATTTTCCTAAATTAAATGGTTAAGCTTGAGTAATTATTTGTATTTTTTATATAAAATTTGTCATAAATAAGTAAAAACCTATAAAAATAAAAAATGTGTTAGGTAAAAACTATACTAGCAAAGATTATTGAGAATTTATGTGAACGATTTTAAAAATAGAACTCCATATGGGAGAGAAACACCGTTTGAGGAAACTTTTAGTTTTTTTCTATTTTTGTTTTTTTTAGATTTTTGTTTTATTTTCAAAAAAATAAAATTAATCAAAGAATTATACTATTCACTGCCCAATGAACGGTGGATGGAGAAAAAAAATCAAAATATAAAGAAAAAATCACTAGAATTGAAAAAAAGTAATATACATTTTTGGTGATTGGTTTATTTTATTTTTAAATATTTTCAAACTTTTATTTTTTTTATTCTTCTTGATGACAAGAATAAAAAAATATCTATGATTAATTTTTAGTTAACTATTTTTATTTTTATTTTAAAAATTTGTCTCACTCTTGGTCATTTTCCGAGTTCTCCACTACCTCTATTTTTGTCAATAAGACAAAGGTTCCGTTTGGACTATATTTTGTAAATTTAACTTATTATTTTTTTTTGAATTTTTTATCTTTTGATTAAAATTTTTTATTTTTCTAAATTGTGTCGATGGGATTAATAAAAAAAGTAAAGAAATTATCGAAAGAGGAAAAAAAAATCACTGAAGATAAAAAAAATAAGCAATATAAAATTTGGCTTATTAACTAATTTTTTCGTTTTTGAAATTGTTTTATATTTTGATTTAAAAAATATTTTTTGAATCGTCTTGATAAAAGAAGTTAACTGTACATTGTTTTGAAAAAATCTATATTTAAAACAATATGAATATTTTTGAAAATGAGATTTACTATAAATAGAGGTTTTGATTTTATTATTTCTTATTATATAGATTTTATGAAAAGTGTTTTCAATTTTAAATATTAAATATTAAATTTATCTTGAAAATCTTTTGTTTTGAAAAATTACTGTTCGAATTTTTCAGCACTAAAGTTTTAAGACTTAGACGAGAGAGTATTGTTCTTCATTATAATTGTCATCATTAAAATTAATTTATATTTTTTTTATAATTTTTGTGGTGGCAATATAAATTAAAAGCTAAAAAAACATAATTTATTGTATTGAAAACGTTCATTTGTTGTACTAAAAGCAATTTTGCTAAACACACTTTATTCTTTAATTATTCCAGCCACATCAAGTTTGAAAAGTTAACTTCGGAATCATTTAACAGCAAATCTATCGATCATTCGATTCAGAGTTATATATGAATGTTTAAGAGTGTAAATTTATCTTTTCAACACATTAAATAACATTGAAAATGAAGATCAGTATAAATAATGGTGACCTCACAAAGTTAATTGCTCACTGATTATCCAATAGATTAATGCACCTTTAAATTTAATTTTCAAATAAGTGTTACAACACACACGTGAGCTGGGTTTATAAACACAACTTTCATGCTCAAACACACAAGCAATACATTGTTCGAATTATTAGTACAACACATAATACAACACACTTCAATGATCGAATACAAACATCCCATTCATACATTAAGAAAGTGACATCCAAACTAACCCATACTGGAATACATTCGCACATCATGTGCTTTCATCATCGTCCGACATTTCAATATCTGATTGATAGGTAGCATCCATGCTTTAAGTGTGATACAATGAGGCGTCGTGCAGTAAACCTTCTTCTGCTCTCTCCCTCGCTGTTTATTCACAATTGAACCTGTGTAACCACATTTGTATGCAATTAACTTCTTTGCAAAAACGATACAAAGCCATCTGCAACTATTGACTAGTATTAGTGAGCATGTTATTCCCTAGTTGTTGTGGGATTCAAACACTAGCTGCTCGATAGTCATGCAATAGGACCTCGGATTGCATAATCCGATATTGCAACTCAAATCGCATGGTACGTACAATATTCGTACTGTAGCGGAGGTTAGGATCTAGACGGTACACAAAATCAACATCACTAACCCAACTACGACCTATAACAACGAAGAGGTCTCGCACTGTATATGTCAACACCATGTTTATATGTGTTGGATTGGTTGGATTGGCTAGATGTATATATATCTCAATCACAATGGTTACTATTTATAGGAGACTTCAGCGGGGAATGACCGAAGAACAGATTATTAGTGTTGCCACGTTGTTTGTAGTCTTGACGATTATCATTGAATAGTCATACCTATGGTCCTGCACCTTATTGACTACTCACATCAATATCAAGATGGCCGAGTAGTCATGTTCGTTAGGAAGCCCTCTGATCTAACGTCTGACAATATGTGGATCCCACCTACTTAGATGAAGAGTCACGTCAATAGTAAATCTTATTGATACATTCATATTATCTGAATTTTTAAGTAGAGCAGATTTTTCAATAACTGCATTTTCAATATTCTCTTGCTACAATTTCTTACATTTGTTTTCTTGTATGAGCAAGTACTATAAATATATAACGCAATGTAATGATCTTTTTTGTGAGATTAAATAATATATATAATCAAAATGCTATAAATGAGGAGGTTATTACAAGCACATACTGTATTACAAGCATCAGGGTCGATCGGTATAATCGGCCGCATGCCATTTTCATATCGACCTATCGTGGCCTATTGGGGTATGTCTGTCTGTCGTACCCTATTTGCTGACAAATACCACAAAGATTTGACATTTGTTATCTTGACATATCCATCTCATTGTGGATTCGACTGTTCTGCGGACGTCATGGCTTTACAGGCCTTATACAGCTCGGGTTTGTGATGAGCACTAGAAAGTTTGGAGTCGATTAATAATCTTCATGTGGTATTGATTGTAACTTTATTTGCTAAACTTGTAAGTATGTTGATATTGAATACTCAAGTACAATCAGAAATAAGGCATTTACTCCTAGATCAACAAGAATAGCAAATATGTGCGAGCAAATGTAGTGGTAAATCTCTTATTTATCGCAATTACATGTTTTGTTATGTATGCGAATTACGTGGTGGTTTTGACCTCTTCCTTGGAAAACTGCCATCACTACCTTATACACCTCTTGAGTACTGTTAATTTAAGGCAATTGATATGTAAATTATATTATTATAACTTTATACGTCTCTAACAAATATAATGGAAATATGATTTATCTATTAAATGATATCAAGTCATACTGATTGTATATTTCCTAGTTGCAAAGAATATTTTTTTGCATCGAATTTAGATATACATTTTTATTCTGGTGCATGTTCTCAACAAGACTTCTCATTCTATCTAAATACTTAATCAGTCAATGAAAAGTTATTTCCACACAAGTAGTGATGGGCATAATCCGTGCTCTTTTCAATACGCCATTGAAAGTCTCGGTATGATTCGTGGTCATCACGCCCCAATGAGCACCACCATCATGGGAAAGAGTCCATTTCACGAGGTCTATACTAGTCAGCCATCTCCACGCTAGCTCACTCAAACTTTTGATCTCCTCCATCTTCATGTTGAACTTTCGCTTTTGATGTTTTGTGGTAGCGGCCCAAACTAAGGATTTGAGTGGTTGGTTCTTGAACTTCTCGTGGAAGTTACTTTATATGTGCCGGATACAGTACCTATGATACCCTATTAGTATAACAATTGGGTTCTCCCAATGTTGGGCAATAGCATTTTTTATGGCGGCGTGATGATCAGAGAGAAAAGTTACCCTCTCATTGTTGAGAATAATATACTTTTTGAGGTTGATGATAAACTCGGACCAACTCTCAGTCGTCTCCTCATCTACAACAGAGAAGGCCAGCGGGAACATCTTCATAACTGCAATAACTCCGATCGCGATAAGCATTTTTCCTTCGTACTTGCTGTAAAGATGGGTGTCATCTATGCATATGACAGGTGGGTAGTGTTTGAACCCATCAATGGACGACTTGAATGCCCAAAACACATAGTTCAACGCTGCCACATTAGCATTTGATGGGTAGATTAAGTTCTATTCCACGATAGTGCCAGAATTATACATCTATAACGCGTTCATATGTTTTGGCAACTTACCGTAGGACTCATCTTAGTTTTCGAACACCATCTCGACCGCTTTCGTCCTCGTTAACCATGCCCTTTGTACGATATTTGGTACTTGTGGATAGAGTTTACAGTTGCCAATATAGTCGCCAAGGCTATCTCTGGATTGTTTTACAAAATATTAATAAATTTGTAAATGGTTAAAAAGTTTAAGTATGACGAACGACACAAATCAGATGCTAAGTTGTTAATTTTACCGCAACGTCAGCTGTGATAGATGTAGCAATAAATCAGGAATCTTGATTATGGTGTGGCGCCGAGATTTTGGAGTTTTGAAATAGTCAAATATAAGGAATTCAAAAGATGTTTGAAAAATATTTTAGCACCTTGAAAGTCAAATTTTGAATACCCATTTTTTGTTAAAAATAGAGTCGCTACTTGATTTTTAAGAAAAACTAAAAAAAGTAAATATGGCTACTGATTTTTAAAGCGTTTAACTAGAGAAAAATAATTCGGGGGTTAATATACGAATCGGGAAATGTGTTAGGCACTAATCATCATTGGTTCTTTAATAAGATTTTTTAAATACATGCAAATAAAAAAAGTTGAGGCAAAGAAGGAATATTCAAAATCAAATATAGAAAATACATAACATAT
>JAOTRH010059604.1:0-51492 GCA_034768845.1 Heliamphora exappendiculata
CTTATCCGGTGAGTGTAGTGAGTCAGTTTTTGTCTGATCCCCGTGTTCCCCATTGGCAAGCAGTGTTACGTATTCTCTGGTATTTACACAAAAATCCAGGTAAGGGAATCAAGTTCTCTGATCATGGTCGTATGGGAATGGAAGGGTACTCTGATGCTGATTGGACTGGATGTACATTTGATAGGAGATCCACATCCGATTACTCTATATTTGTTGGTGAAAATTTGATTTCCTGGAAGAGTAAGAAGCAGACTGTGGTATCCCGATCTAGTGTTGAAGCCGAGTACCGAGCTATGGCATTAGCAACTGCTGAGATTATGTGACTTCAAGAGATTTTGATAGAGTTACACTTTCCACTTAAAGGCTCTGCTAGACTCTGGATTGATAATACCTCCACAATTTATATTGCCAAAAATCCAGTCTTTCATGAGCGAACGAAGCACATTGAGGTTGACTGCCACTTTATCCGTGATGAATATCAAAAAAGTGTTGTGACATTTGGTTCTATCCTTACAGAGGAACAGGTGGCTGATATTTTCACTAAATCTTTACCGGGTCCACGTATCTCCTATTTATGTAATAAGCTGGATTTGGTAGATATATATGCTCCAGTTTGAGGGGGGGTGTTAATAGCTTATTATTATATTATTATTATGTTCCGGTGTATGTGGGTGTATGATTCTAATAATGTTCTCTAAGTTGATTATAAATAAGAGCTCGCCTACCAATTAGGGTACGGCTTTCCATTATTCTTAACACACCTCATGCTTTCAAAATTCAGCTTACTACACACACACACACACACAAAAACCCTCATTAGGAGATACCTTTTTGTTTAGGTACTTCATGCTTTGACTCATACATCTCAAGTTTCAATTCAATACACCTTATACTTATTTTCCACCTCATGGTTATGTATGGCTTTCGGTAATTCATCAACCCTCTTTTTGACCCGAGGCCCATTTTTAAAGTTCAAGATTTTCCTTGGCAATTTTGTCTTCCCGACAATTCATAATATAATATTACAAGTCTGTGGTAAATTTGTTGGGATTCATGTCCTATCCTTGCTTTTCCCGGCACAAAATCAGCTTTATAAGGTGAGTTTTGCTCTAGAATAGTTTCACAGAAGCTACGAAAAATGTCTAGATTTGCATAGGAGGAAGATTTTCTAAGCAAAGAGAAGAGAATAGATAAACCAAACCAAACCAAACTAAGCCTTTGTCCCAATCAATTGGGATTTAAGGGATGAGTGGAAGATGTGGTGAATTGTTTTAGTTGTGGAAGAGGTTAAAATCCCATAAAATGGGAGGAATCAGGATTTGGGGGCTGAGACGTGGGGGAATGGGAGGGAAGGTTTTTTTTTATTGGTCTAGTCATATCACAACTCGTGTCAATTTAGAGATAACAAAAAGAAGTTAATGGAGATATGCCACACAGGAAAGAGATTAATAATCCGGATAAGTTGGCCTTTTATCGAAGGATTATCACACATCCTCCACTTCGATCAATAGGCAATCTTCTCTTATGTCCTAATCTTGCTATTTTGAATTTAGTATTATTCTTGTAATCTCGTAACTAATTATTTGATCCATCATATAAATTATGAAAATATGTCAATAATTGAATTAGAGGAATATAAATGAGCCAACATATTTATCTATACTATTCAATAGTACAAAATGAATTAAAAGTGTGTGCATCTATAAATAAAATGAAAGAATTCTAGGTGAAGTCTTCCAATAGGTCTCCATTGTAATTAGATAGAAATAGGAATGAGAACCCATAACAATATTGCGATTCTAAAACATGAGGATCACCAAATCTAAGGATTAAAATGAGCGAGGTTTGACACTGGAGCAACATTTTCTCTTAGTTTTGCAAAGTATTATCTATTTAGATTTTCAAATGCAAGTGACATATGTCATGTTCCCAATCATCAATTTGACAAATGAATTTTGAAATTCCATGGATAATCACAGGTTGCACAACTTGTCCTATGAACATGCTTTATGAATCTAGTATATGTCATTCTTGGGAGTTTGAACACCGAAGGGACCTATAATATGGACCGGTCCTGATTTATACAGTAAGAATAGTTTCCCCAATCAACATAGTCATAAGTACTTTCTGCCATATAAATGACGGCCAGACGTGTTAGCCAGTCCAATCCGACACAGATTTTCAACTGACCCATATGTCGAGATGATGTGCATAATATTATAATATACTCCAGAGTCATTTTACTCACAAATACAAGACCTATAATATGGACCGGTCCTGTTTTAACATCACATATTTCCAAGAAGTGGAGGCAAATACAAGACCATGTTTGAATGAGTAGAAGTGATATGAGCATAAAAGGGTACTTGATGTGACTTTTTGGGGATACGTATTATACTTTTAATGTGAACCTATAGTTATGTAACCACAATGGCCTTTTTACTTGAGAACAGAGGCCCTCGTTTGTACTTGAGTTTATCACATTTCATTCGCACTTTAGTACTAGCTCTGATATGATGACCGCACTGTCCACCCTTTAAATTTACTAATATGCTTCCATCATAACATAAATAATATAACGACAAACCAATGCATTTGACTCTGAGAACAAGCAAGCCTCTGACTAGAAACTGCTACTGGTAAGTTGGGAACGTGACAATATTAATGTCAGGAAAGTTCTACTAGATAATGAACAAACTCACCCTTAACACATGACAATATTAATTTCGGGAGAGTTCTACTAGATAATGAACAAACTCACTGTAACTTTTATAAGTAATAAGATAAATGTGTATCCAATTATTGAATGTTGTTAAGCACGTGTGACTTTTCGGGGATATGTATTATACTTTAATGTGAGAACAATAATGGCCTTTTTACTTGAGAACAGAGGCCATCATTTGTACTTGAATTTATCCATTTCATTAGTACTTAGGTAGTAACTTTGATATGCACTATCCACCCTTTTAAAATTAATAATTACGCTTCCACCATAACATAAATAATATAATTACAAACCAATACATTTGACTGTCAGAACAACCATGCCTCTAGCTAGAAACGGCTACTGGTAAATTGGGGACGTGACAATATTAATGTCAGGAAAGTTCTTATTTTTATGAGTAACAAGAGAAACGTTTGTCCAATTGTTGAATGTTGTTAAACATGTGTTAATTTGTAGTAGATCACCATGAAAGTTTTTCCAATTGCTAGATTTTACCTAAATGAACAACTGAGGAAGGGTTTAAGTGTGAAGATCTTGCTTGGAGGGTTAGCTCACATCCAAATATCTGATTGGGGAATGCGGCAATACCCATGAAGCTCTAGCAGAAAGGGAAGGCCTGCCAAAAGAGGGTATTGAATTGCTGAAGAGTGATGTATGTACCAAATGATACAAATTTGAGCGGTTGAAAGCCTCCATCAATGTGTTGACAGATTCTATACTTTGAGATAAAGATGTCAAGAATACAAAGGTGGAGATTCCCAAGTTACTATTTTTCTTTGTTCTTTTTTTGAATAGAAACAAAGCATTTTATTTTCTTAATTAATAATAAAAAAAATAGGTGCAAAAGGATAAAGTAGTAAAAGAAATCCACCAATAACTAAAGAATAAAAGAAAATAACAAAAAATTACAAGTCATCATATACAGTACACCAATCTCCAGATATCAAAAACAAAGGAATCCCCTTGAAGGGAGTAGAGAAAGAAAATAAATATCTTACCCCAAAACCCACCAAGCAAGAACTTTACACTTAGTCTCAAACATCCTTCCATTCCTTTTCAACCAAATGCCCAAAATATAACACAAAAAAAAACTACACATCTCCAAAGGACTAGGGCCTTCTTATTGGGTCCAAAACCCTATATTCAATCATAAACATCTAGAAACAAGAGGCCCAAGTGCCCCAAAATTAAACAATTTCTGCCATAAAATCCAAGCTACAAGTCATGCAAAGATAAGTGAATAATAGATTTCTCTCACTCCCTACACATCGCACGCGATTGAGGAAGAAAAGAGAAATTAGGCCTCCTTCAAATCATGTCATTGGCACTGACTACTGAGTTTCCTGTGAGTCAAATAAAATAGGGGTGCAATTGTTGAGTTTCTTGTGACTTTTGAAGAAAAAATGAACAAACCCTGTAATCAAGATACTAAAATTTAGAAGGACAAAGCATAAGACAAGTACATAACTGAGTTCATTATCCTTAAATTATACAAGTCATTCTAAATTATAAGACAAGTATGTAACTGAGTTTATTATCCTTAAATTGTACAAGTCACCCACCATCTGTTTTGCAGCTACACATAAATTGAATGGGGCAATCGAAATAGCAAACAACTCTATATCAACCTCACTACTTAAGAAAAAGGTGGTCAAATCAATTTGCATCAAAAAATTTAAGTCACCAATAATGCAAGTATAGAACTTGTAATCCATCATATTTTCAACAACACAAAAATTGATGCCAAGCTTTTCTATATACAAGAGAGAACAATATCTAGAGCATGGAAAGAAAAGGGGCAAATTCGAAATTTTCCTTAAGAGTGCACATGGATATTGGGTAATCACTAATCATGGTAGGGGTAAATCATGTGATTCATGTCTAATTTTTATATTAATTTGAAGTTAACATGCACCTAGGCATCTCTATTTGCATTTTATATTTAGTAGTCAAAGGTATTTTAGTTCTAATTTTGCTAGAAAGGAACAATAATTTAGGTTCATTGTCTTTTTAAGGATTATTGGATTATTTACATGGTCTCCAATCTCTACAATGTCTAGAACATTCTAACTAACTAGTAAATCGTCCTTAATTTCCTATTTGTGTGTCGTGTCCAAGAGAAGTAGGATAAAGTTTGACATACAGTTAATATCTCTGTATGTCAATAGAAAGCTAAGTTATAAGAATTGAATTTTGAGCTTGTGTTGTACGGGCTATTCCTTTTCTCCCTCCCCTTCTCTTTGTTCTCCTCATGAATTACCCAACTTATTGTGCACCTATGAAGCATGGGTACGGTTACGAGTGCAGTACTGGTACAATATGGTTACATCAATAGGGTAAAACATAAAAAAGTAGGGTATGGTTAGCTACGTCCTTAAAAACTACACTTATTTATAAATTTGGGATAATGTATAATATGGAATAATGACAATACCAAAATATAAGAATTAGTGAATGATTTAGTCGATTAAGGATCCAACCTTAAAATCACATTTTAGTGCCAATAGTAAGATACGAACCAAAGTTGGATATTATTACATTAGAAAACCAACAAACCAAGGCTTAATTCTAAAATCATGCCAAGTATAAAAAACAGTCTTATGAAGCTAATTTCATCATTTTGAAAGTAAGTACTATTCGAAGAGGAGTACGCCTTGAGGATAGAGTAGGTATATTTTGGGTATGGAAAAAACTAAGAGAAAATTGTGGGTGTGTGTTTTGTGCACTCCGTATGCATGCAAAAGTACAATGCAAAGTACCAGTACCCAATATGTACACGTTCCGGTACAGCATGCTTTTTAAAGTACCTATGCTTCATAGCTATGCACAGGATGTTGTTCACATTCTATGATAGCCTCAACTTCAGCCCTTAACTCTACCCAATCAAATTAAACGAAACTCAGCTTTTTTCTCAACCCATCAGCCTTTAGTTCCCCAAAATTACCACAAAATGTCGCCCTCCAAGGACTTCCAATAGTTAATTTCATTTGCAATACTCGTATTTTCCATCTCAGAAAACTTAACCTTAAAAGGCTACTAAAGCTCTCCCCACTTTCATTTCCATTTATCCCAATACAAATCCAATAATCGATATCTTTGTCATAAGTTTCTTAAAGCTCTATCATATTCCCTAAAGTCGTCCTGTATAAGGGTTATACCAGGAGTGAAACAAAGTACCAAAAGACTTGCCTCAGTAGTAAATGAAAATAAAGGCATGGCTTCAGAAGTCATTCTTTTTGGATTTACATCATGGACTTCAAAAGCCTTATTTTCACTTTTATTCATTTTAATGAAAAGCATTTTATTTAGAAACAACTAAACAATGAGTTCCTTAACAGATTAATTCACAACCCAAGGGAGATTCCAAAGGAAAAGAAGTGTTTAAACTATAAACCTTAGCAGATACAGGAGGATACAAGGACATGATGTGAAAAACACTCAAAATCCACGGGTGATTGCAAAGGAAAAGAAGCATTTAAACTATAAACCTTAGCGGAGGATACAAGTACATGATATGAAAAACACTCAAAATCTCTACTTACACACTAGAGAAAGTCCTACACTCTCCCATTCCCGCTCAACCCACCCCACCCCCACACCCCCTGAGCGCAAGCCTTTTTTACACCAAGTTTCAATTAAGACCTCATTTCTTTCACATAGATGCTGGGTTAGAAGTTTCAAATGGGTCACCTGGCCAACATAATTGGAGTCAAAAACCAGATAAACTCCTTGCGCATCAATAATCTGCGAAAACATTTTATCAGAATGAAATACCATTGGAAAATTGGAAGCCATAATTTCTGTCAACTTTTGTTTGTTGTTACCACACTAAGAGATTGGCGAGTATCTGTTCTTGGATATAGGGAGAAAATTAAAGGTCCTAAATGTAAATCTAAAAAGAAGGCAGATTCATAGCAACCAGGAGACAGCACAACAAACTCAAGATAAGAGATTCTGACATGTGAAACATTCACACCAATTATGAATGTGTTTTTCGGATTTCAATTTTACTATTTGAAGGAGATCCAATATCAGATTATACAGCATCGAATTTGGGGGGCTGCATCAGAATTCCAGTGCCTAATCCAAAGTAATGGTTTCTTCACAACACCTAACATTAAATAATTTAAGGCAAAAAAAATACTATACAAGATTTTTGAAAACTAAAAATGCCAGGAATATTTCCAAGAAAAGCTGAGAAGCTAACAGGGAGTTAGAAGACATACCCACGGACAGGCATTGAGAGCTTTATAGCAGCAAGAGTAACATCACGATACCGAGCTAGGCTATCTTCAATGCTACAGTTTATGTTTGAATTTGAAAAAGACTCAGAAGCTGCAGCAAATATGGCCACTTCTTTAACTCCAGCTGCAACAGCTGCCTCAAAACCCTATATAATGGAAAACAAAACCCAAAGATGCTCCAACCAGAATTAAAATCATTTTCCAACAGGATATTCAAATGATGAATGGAAACTTACTTTAAGATTAGGCGTTAAAACAGGAAACCTAGCTTTCTCAACATTCTGAATTGCCTCAATTACATCCTTTGCATCTGCAAGCTGCAATTGCAATTATGGAAGTTTTGAAGTGTGTTGTATCTTACCTCAATTGTTATGCAACTGCATTATTCCTATCAAAAAAAATAAAGCACTGATAGGATCTAGAAAAGAAAACCCACACATTGCATTAAACTAGTTATTAAATGCCCAGAGTTGGCATTCATTCATTAATCAAATGAAAGAAATGCAATTAGTGATGTCTAAGTGACCATTCGTCGTCGTCCCTATGATTTTGATCTCAACTTTCTAATATGATAAATAGTGAAAATTTCCTACGTTCACACTCAAGCAAGCTAAAGAAGCAAGGACAGGCCTATAGGATGTCCTTTCTATGTCTTAAACATGCCAGACAAACACAAACCGAATGTATTAGGCATGCACCAAAATGCTTCCCTTTACTTTATCATTTTTTTCTAAAAAATCACTCGTAGAAAACAAACATGGAGCAAAACTTGTCATAGCTTGGAGATGTGAGACTCATTTAGGGTCTCATGTGAAATTAAAATAGGTGTGTAGGAAAAGTTACTGCAATTAGATAGTATGTAGAGTATTTTCCAAAAAGGATTTACGTAAATCAATCCTTCCATTGAATTTCTTAATTTTTGAAACAAATAAACCTATACAACACCCAATTTGTTGTCAATACTTGAGAATTCTGAATGTCAGGCATTGGAGAATTACCATTCGTACTTCTCTCAACTTATAAATTTTTTTACCTATATTATAAAATAATAATTTGTATTATTTTCATATATATGTAGTATAGATTTGTATTTATTTTGTCATATTACCAAAGAGTTCATGTCCTAACTTCAGAAAAGTTGGCATGATGGCATGTCCATCATGTCATATTCGTCAAATCCATTTCTATATCCATAATTCTTAGCAAGCATAAGCTTTTTCAAAGGTGCAATTTTTTTATTAAAAAAAATGCTCAAAGTAGCAGCTATGTATGGGTTTAATGAAACTCACAAGACGATTCTTCTCATTTTTGATCTAGTGAAATTTGCTCTTTAACAATCAGAACAGATGCCCCAGCTTAAACCAAGCATGAAACAAAAATTAATAACAAAACAAATTGCATGTTGGCTACCTTCGGATCAGCTGCCAAACTTATTTCCAAATCCAGGAGGCGGAATCAAATCAGACTATCTTATTGATTATTGAGACAGACAGAGAGAGACAAACAGACAAACAGACAGACAGAGAACAGCACCAAAAGTTCTGTAGTAAAGCAAGGAATTACGATAACCCAAAAATCAAAAAGAAAGATAAAGTGAAAAGAAAAAGTGGCACAAAATTCTTTAACTACTAACCATTAGCATATTATTCATCTCATGAAGACACCTAAGGCAATTTACCTGTGGTACCCATTTTGGCGAGACAAAACTAGTAGCCTCAACAACAGGCAATCCTGAAGAAACCAGCATCTTTATCAACTCAATCTTTACAGCAGTAGGTACAATCTCCTTCTCATTTTGCAACCCATCCCTTGGTCCAACTTCCACCATCTTCACATATCTTGGTATGGTTTCCAGAAACTGAAAGCACATACGACATAGATCATATATCGACCTTGGTTGTAAACAACAACAACAACAACAACAACAACAACAACAATAATAATAATAATAATAAGAAAACAAACTGAAGCAAGACAGCCTAGGTTGGATTCAGTTATAAGGCACTACTGCCATGGAAAAGTGGCAAGTTAAATTTCCCAAAAATCATATTTCTAATTTTCAATAGATACCTCAGGGAGAAAATTTGTAGAGGATATAAATAATAAAATTACACCCATCTCTAAGAGCTAAATCATGAGATCAGTTGGTGATCAACAATTTAGTATGGTATCAAAGTAAGCAATAAATCTTGCGTTAGAACCTCACAGTCACTGCTGATCCCATAATTTCAATAGTTGCACGTACTAGGCTCGTTTATGGAGAAGAGTCTAGCCGAGCTGAGAACGGATAGTTGGCGGTCAACAATCTAATAGGTTCAAGGTTTGCTAAACAATGACTTTAGATCCTTGGATTTTGATTTCAGTTTCAATGGTCGATGGTTCTATTAACTGAGGTAAGAGAAAATTGGAAATGAAAGTACCCTATTCCATGATAGTACACACTTAAAAAGACCCATACCATCTTTGATCCAGAAAAAACCTTTACATCAAGGATATTACTAATATATGCTAGGAACAACTTCGTTGATTGCTCAGCTAAGTGGTTTGCTAATTTCCCATATGTTGTCGAAGTGTCACCTTATTTAAAATGTTATTTTTCCAAACACCATTCAGCTCATTATAAATAATTTTGAGAATTCCTGGGCTATAAAAACCTTTTACTTCAGATTCATCTAGTTTAGATGAAGTGGTCTGGCTGTCTAGTTATATGAGGTGTAGTAGTACTATAGAAACCCTTTTACCATTGGTCAGATTATCCTAAGATCTATAATATGCTCTCAGATATCTATTGATTTGTTTATGATATTCTGGCCATGTCATGTAGATTCCAAGTGGAATCCAGAAAATACAATAATTCAATAAACTTTATCCTCGTGAGATTTTTATACTTTTTTAGCAGTTGCTACCCATTCACCTAGAAAAGGTTGTTTACCTTTCTCCATTTGATCTCTTTGCTAGAGATGACTCCTCCAATAAATTAGTAACTTGGAGGGGGATTACTAGAGCCGTCGCTTCTAACTTTGTTACAGGCTATGAATTCCACGACCATCGGAGGCCTTCGATCGCCTCCAATTCTACAATATCCATTATCACGATTCGATAACCAAAACGATGATAACAAAAAGTTTAGCTTCATATCATTTCACATCTTCATGAAGCAGGAACAAGCTTGTATACAAACATGTGTGTGTGTGTGTGTGTGAATATATATATATATATAGAGAGAGAGAGAGAGAGAGATTGTGGAAGTTTTGAAGGGTCTAATAGGTTTAGTCGTTTAGGATTGGGGGAAAATGTTGATTCAGAAGGGAGAATCAGTTGGTGAGCTGGGGGCGGCAAGGTTGGGAGGTTTGAGGCTGTGGTTGTGCGGCAGTTTAGGACGGTGACGGTGTTGATCGGTGGTGAACAGAACGAAAATTTAGGCGTTAAATGCCAAGGGTTACAAGATCAATGCTTGGGGGTAAATGTGTCTTTTAATCAACTCCGTTAACGACATTAAATGCTAAGGGGTGCCAGTGTAATTTACCTAAAAGCGTGGCCTTGATTGTATTTAACCTGCACCTCAGGGGAGGTTATTGTAATTTACCTAATTTTCAATTGCTAATTTTCTATCAGATAATTGTTTTTCAAAATCTCCAACCTGTGCCTTTCACAATAACCTGCGGCATTTCTTCGGTGTTGATATGCTTCTACTGAATTGGTTTAAATGTTCAAGAGTTATATCCACAAATCAATTCTTCTTTTTTAAGAGATTTTGGAATAGTATTACTCTTCTGCCCTTATTCCCACTTATTCCTCTAGGAATTTCTTCCTCTTTCCATAAGGTAGATGGTATTGCTTTAAAGACATCCCCAACGTGTATCAAAAGCAACATTTTCTAATATTAATTTATCACGTATTTTAGGCAAATAACCATCTAGTAAATGTCGAATAGCTTCTTTAATTTATTTACTTAAAGCAATAATTTTATCGGTCTATTAAAAAATGACATCTTTTCTTAGTTTGACTAATGAAGGGATATCAATATTTGAAAGATCTTTGATAAGATTTCTTCCATAATTTATAATTCCCAGAAGACTTTGTAGTTGTATTTTACTTTCGAGTATATCGAAGAATCTCCAACTTTAAAGAGAATGTGTCCTCGAAGCTTTAGACCTTTTTCATCTAAAACTATTCCCAAAACTTCTTTTTCTATTTTACTTTATTCTGGAGATAAAATTATTCCATGCATTTGAAATCATTCACATAAAAGTTTCAAATGTTTCTTATGTTCCTCCCGAATTTTGTGAAAAAGCAAGTATATCATCAATATAAATGACACAAAATTCTTTAAGGTCTTTAAAAATTGTATCCATCCATCTTTGATAAATTTGTGGAACAATATTTAATCCAAAAGGCAATACATTCCGGTGATAATGTCCTTTGGGTGTACTAGATTGTGTTTGGATTAGCTTTTTTTCTAGGTTTTTTGATTTTTTGGCTTTTTTAATAAAAAAGCAAATATAAAAAGATGTGGAAAAAGCCATATGCGGCCAAACCAATGGGCTTTTTTAAAGGCTTTTAAGCAAAAAAACCTTTAAAAAAAGCTAGGCCAAACATAAGCTAAAAGTAGTCAATCATTTTGACTTGTTAGTTGTTAGTGAGATGGATATTCCAAAACCCACTTTTGCAATCAAATTTCCTAAAATATTTTGATCATTTGGTTAAGGAGTTTAGAATATCTTTTCTTGCAATAAAATAACCATCAATTGCAATTGTTCATTAAATCGTTTATAGTTGACTACCCTACGAACTTTTCCTCTTTTAATTTAAGCATAAGTTCGCACCATAAAGGTTAGACTAGAGTTAGCATTGGTAGTTACTTCTATTATCTTCTTATCTAGAAGTTCTTGAATTTAGACCAGGGTTCTAAATCGCCGTATCAGAAGACGTATTAGTATCGGTGATATGATCATGTATCAATAGATATCGGACAGTATCGACCGATACATTTGTAAATATCGGTATCGGGTGTCCAAAATCTCGATACGTATTGGCCGATACAATATGTAACGGCCGATATTTAAAACCTTGATTTAGACATCAAATTCATCTATATCTTGTTTGATATAGATCATTGGTTTAATCCTAATGGTTACATTAGGATCTCTTAATCTTAAACTACAATATTAAGGACTTCGAGACCATAGTTTAAATGGATCTTCACTAAAATTCTCTTCTAGAAATTTGTAAATCCGGTTTGATTCATCAATAGCTTTGATGATAGGAGTCATTTCTCCTCATAGGACTAGCACAAAAAGTCTATCCCAAAGATATTTGTGCTATTCTAACAAAGGAATATGAACCAAAGCATTTTTTATACTCAAAGCAAAATAGCATGCAAAAATGTGTACTTACAAAAAAATTTGTTAGTTTTTTTCGTGCCCAAGATATACTAGCAAATTCTGAAGTCGCACTCCAACCAAAATAATACCTACTTTCATACAAATATGAAGGTAGCTTCATAGGACTTTTCTCTATTACTTACATTTTCTAAAATTATGCTTTGAGTTGTAAGTAAATTAATGTAATGACATCTAACTCGAATCTGTACCTTACTTTTAGCATTAAATGTGATTTAAACGCTGGATCCTTACTCTACAACTACAAGATCATTAACTAATTTTTGTATTTTAATTTTCTAAAATCGTTACGTATAAATTATGCATTACTCCAAATTTATGAAAACATATTTTTTTACAAACATATACAGTCATATCGATACCATACTTTTTCAGGTTTTGCAGTATCAACACTTGTATTGTACCAGTACCCACACCTGTATCCATACAAGTGCTTCATAGGTTCCACATCATTCTCCCCATTTGCGAGGAAAAAAAAAACAAAAAACAAAAAAAACTCAACCTCGAGTTCCTCTTTAAATATTGAAGATTTCCATGCTTGAGAATCAAATACTTCAAATATGTTAGCTGCTTTATTTTCTTCGGAAATGTTTGCTCCTCTAAGAACTCAGCCAAAGTCTCTTCATTTTGAAGATGACGAAATCTATGAAAGGTTTGAAAACTCAAAATGATTTTTTTTAACAACGGAACTTCTTTCTGTGTAGGATCTTCTTGACCTTCAAGTACAACTTCTTAGACTTCAACAACTTCCGAACTTTCTATTAAACCAACATTAGATTTCTCGTACTTGAGAACTTTTTAATCAACAACTACATCTCTTCAGTCTTCTTTTGGTTGTCTAAAGTTTCGCTTAAGAAATGGGCTAAAAAATTCCAGAGTTGTCTGTAGCCGTGACATTTGTTCTGACATGTCATATGAAGTTTCTAATTCTTCTTGTGATTTCTTCAACTCTTATTGGCCTTGAGGTTTCATCTTCAAACTTTGAATACAACTCTGAATCGGTTGCCATGCTTGAAATAAGACAGTGAACAAAAGATTATTGGGGAAGAGATTTTTGTCACTCGCTTTTTTCTATTTCGTTTGCAGCAGATTCTTTTTTGCCCTTTTCCTGGCTGCTCATTTGTTTTTGCTGTTTTTTCATTCTAACCGCACTTCTTTATTTCTTTTTTTTTCTTCTGTTATTTTTTGGGCATTTTTCCGTAAGACTGAATCAGGTCTGGATCTGGTAATAATAATTTTAACTGGGTCGGCATGGGTTTAGTCAAAACAGAGTTTTTGGTGTGGCACCGAGTCATCTTAAATAAATTTGGATCAAGCCATGGGACTGGTAAAAAGATATAGATGGGTGTTAAGAATACGATAAAGACGAAAAGAGAGGAGGAAACTTGCAAGAGAATTGTTGTGGTTGTGAATAGGAGAGCAACCAGAATTAGAATTAGCTTTCTTATCACTATTATTTATATAATGAGACCTACGTACAAAGTACAATAATACCCCTAACTTAACACTCCCCCTCAAGTTGATGCATAAATATTTCTCTTGTCCAACTTGCATATACAGGGTGACACACCTTACTACTAAGTCCTTTTAATAAAATTAACTGCTAATTGATCTGCGAATTTCACAAATGGCATACAAATCGAACCCTTGCATAGTTTCTCAATGAAATTTCTATCAAACTCAATACGCTTCGTTCTGCCATGTTCATAGTTGTTAAATCGAGAATCGAATTGTGAATCAAAATTACTTATTCTCGAATCGTGAATCGTATCGAATCGTGAATCGTAAAAATTCGGTTATAATGTCTAAAATACATCAAAAAACATATCTAAAATAGTTAAATATTAAAGATGCATTATAAATATAAAAAAAATTATCATAAATCAATAAAGAACTTGTTCTGAATGATGAGCATATAGTATAATAAGTAAAACGCTTGCATCTAGGGCAAAAGATGTGGGTTTGAGCATTATCGTGATCAATGATTCTATATTGCATTATTAATTATGTTATGATTTATAACAATTCATACACATTTTTAGATTTGGGGGCATCTAATCCAAAATCAATTGGCAATGGGTGGAGAAATGATATAAAAATGAACGACATGAATGAAATAGAGATTGGGTAAAAATGATATAAAAATGAACGAAATAAACACCGAGTAAAAATTTAACTCGCGAAATCATCCTACACAACTTTGACACTAATCATATCATGTTGGAATTTATAACCATCCAATTCAAAATCAATTACTGTTTGGTAGAAAAACATCAAGAATATATAAATAAAGTTGGGTGGCTTAGAAAAGTGACGTGGAACAAATCTCTATAATGTAGAATTATAAGTTAGAAGAAATACTAACTCGAGACTTGTTGGGTATTGAATCGATTCCTTAATTTATTGAACCGAATCGTATCGAATCATGTGATATGTATCGTGAATCATACTATTCTTGTTTTCGCCGATTCACCCCACCGATACGAATCGATTGCTAGATGTATCGAACTGAATCGTACGATACGTATCATGAATCGTACGATTCTGATAACAGATGTCATGTTATACTGGGTTATGAGCGATGTTAATGGCAACTTTATTGTCACAATACAATTTTATAAATTTTTCACACTCAAATTCAAAATCCTTCAATAGAACTTGGAGCCATATAAGTTCGTAAATGCCATATACCATAGCCCTGTACTCAGCCTCTGTACTTGATCTAGTTACCATTGTCTGCTTTTTACTTCGCCAAGTAACCAGATTACCGCCTACAATCGTGCAATACCTCGATGTAAATCGCCTATCATCAACTGAACGAGCATAGTCCGCATCCGTGAATGCTTCTAATTTTATGTGACCATGATTAGAAAACAGGAGTTCTTTTCCAGGGACAAACTTAAGATACCGTAAAACACGATAAACATCATCTAGATGCGCATTACAGAGACCATGCATAAACTGACTGACAACCCCTATAGCATATGCAATATCAGGTGTAATATGAGATAGATATATTAATTTTTCCACAAGCCTTTGAAATCTGCCATTGCCGTAAGGTTCTCCATCACCACTACTGAGGCAATGATTAGCCTTAATAGACGAATCAGCTGGTCAACAACCCAACATGCCAGTTTCCTCTAGGAAATCAAAAATATACTTCTTTTGGGAAACGAAGATGCCATTATCTGATCTAACTACCTCAATACCAAGAAAATATCATAACGCCCCTGATCTTCCATCTCAAACTCTTAAACTAAACTTCCCTTGAGATGAGACACCTCTTCTGCATCATTTCCTGTCACAACTACGTCATCAACATATATAATAAGGATTATGATCTTATTATTACCATGCTTGATAAATATGGTATGGTTTGCATGACTTTGTCGGTACATCCATATAAAGCATTCTTCAATTTGCACACCTTCCCTTCAGTTTCACGGGATGAGAAACCTAGTGGTACATCCAACTGTTGGAGAGGCCAACCCATAACAGTAGCACAAGACAAGAGCACGCAAACTGAATTCATTTTGGCTATGGAGCAAAAGTCTCCTGATAATCAATACCATAAGTCTGGGTAAAACCCTTAACGACTAATCTTGCCTTTAATCTCTCAACTGACCTATCTGCCTTTTACTTACCGGTAAATACCTATTTGCACCCAACTGGCTTCTTCCCTTTTCGAAGAAAAACTAACTCTCAGATACCATTCTTTTTCATAGCCGTCATCTCTTCAATCATAACCTTTTTTCCACTTAGAGTCCACAATAGCTTCCTTCCAACCCTGCGAGATCGATACAGAAGACAAAGACGAGACAAAAGCACGATATGAATTTGATAATGAATCATATGAGACAAATTGTGAAACTGGATGTTGAGTACATGTCTCAACGCATTTTTGAAAGGCAATAAGTCAAAAGTATCAATATTAACAATAGAAGATTCATTACCAGCTGAAACGGTGGAGGAGACTGAAATAGAGGGTGGAGATAGCAACTAGCAAGGTGGTAGTGGCACACAAGCAGTCTGATCCTCCTGACGTTGAGAATAAGTATGTTGATCAATTCTATATTATCGTCCAGCAACATCCTGCTCTGTTTTCATCTCACCAGACTAATCCTTCTCCCCCCAGTAGGAATAAGCTCTTGTTGTGCAAAATGTGGAAAGACTAACCCGTGAGACTCCTGATTAGGCTGAATTTGTGTATCCAATGGCAACATCTCTTCCAATTTATGTCTCCCCCAAAAGAGATGTCTCAAATGGATAGAACAAAGACCCAATCTCCTAAAAAGTAACGTCCATACTGACAAACACTTCGTGAGTGGTAGGAGAGTAGCATTTATAGCCTTTTTTGGGTAGCAGAGTAGCCAATGAAGATACATTTAATAGCCTTATAATCCAATATGCAACCCGGGTATTTAAGTGCGTGAACAAAGCAAGTGCCCCAAAAATCCTAGGTGGAAGAGAAGAGATAGATAGAGACGTGGGAAGAAGTTCTAAGGGGTTCTGAATTGAAGGACACTAAAAGACAGACGATTGATAAGATAGGCAGCTATGAGAACAGCCTCACTCCAAAACAACTTGGGTACATGCATAATGAACAGAAGAGAACTGACAACCTTAATAAGATGACGATTTTTTCATTCCGCAACTCTATTTTGTTCAGGAGTGAGTACATAACCCGTTTGGAATATAATACCATGAGCCTCTAGATAAGCGCAAAAACAACCATCAAGATACTCAATCCCATCATACTTGTCAAATCGTGAATCGAAATCCTTATTTTATGAATCGTGAATCGAAATCCTTATTTTATGAATCGTGAATCGAATCGAATCGTGAATCGTAAGATTTGGTATAAACAAACAATAAATATGATATTTAAACACTTTTTATGGATGAAATAAAATGAATAAACTGATATTAACACAAATTATACAATAAAAACACGATTACAGACTCTAAATGTGAAAGACATTAACCTTCATCACAAGAGATTTTAATTCTAATCCAACTAACCATAATATTTTTTTAAAATATTATATATTCTTATTTGGAATTTAAAAAATGTACTAAGAAAGCTCAAACTGAGTAAAATAAAAGAAGAGAAATTAAATGTAAAACACTTCAAAATATATTTTTATGCTTATTGCTAATAAAGAAAAACTTAGAAAATATGTTGTGGAACCGAACCATTGAATCAAATGATTAAAGTCATATAATTTTTCAAAAACATGTTTGTTTCACAAAAATAAAAATAAATGGTTTATCAAAAGTGATACTTCCATCTTAAACATCCTAAAAAGATGTATTTTGATTTTTTTTTTACCTAAAAGAGGTAAGAATTTATTGGATCTTCCAGGTTCTTATTAAATTCTCTAATCTCCAAATGAACAGTAAATTATGCACGTTTATTTTTTATTTTCACAGTAACCATACTAAGTTGTATGAAGGCGTTTAAAAAAAGGGTAAATGGGGTATTGAAATTTGTTAAATCTAATAATTCTAAGAATTACATGAATCGTAAATAGTAAATTGACTCGTGAATCAAATCGTGAATCGTAAGATTCATCACAGTTCTATCATAAAATAGATTCACTCATAGATTCGTATCAATTTATGTATGAATCGTGAACTAAATCGTGAATCGTAAGATTCTTATAACTATGAGTCCCATACACACCATTTGATGAAAATTTTGAAAACACGAAAAAACTTTACTCTTAGCACGAAGTAAGTAAACCCACATGAGAATAATAGTCAATAAAAGTCGCAAACCACCGATAATCAGAAATAAAAGTAATAGGCGAAGGGCCCCAAACATTATTATGAATAATCATAAACAAAAAATATTGTGTTTATTAATTGAAGGGTATACATACCATTTATGTTTGGCAAGTTCACAACCTCACAACAAGAGGTAATTCTATAATAATGTTTAACTAAGGAAAAAGTCTCTCTAAAACTCTAAAAGAAGGATGCCCCAAATGATGATACCACTAATGTAGCTGCAAAAGTAAAGTTCTTGTATTGGCATGAAGAGCCTGGCCAAACGGTAAAGCTGAAAGAGAAAGAGAAAGACAAAACATCCAGTAAGTACAGTCCACCATGCGCACTACCACTACCAATCGTTATCCTCGTCACTAGTTCCTGAAGAACACGTGGGGAAAAAATATTACAGAACAATTTAATGAACTTGTAAGACGATTAACAGATAAGAGATTAGTAGAAAAATTGGGAACATGAAGAACAGATGAGAGAGAAAATGTGAACATCAATGGATAGAACCTTTATCAGATACAGATGATAAAGACCCATCGGCTATTTGAACCTTATCTTTACCAGAGTAAAAAGAAAACAAGGTAGAAGACCCAATCATATGATCAGTGGCTCCTGAGTCAATGATCCAAGGAATATGAGAGGCAACAACACTAAGTGCATTGAGAGATATACCTAAGCGAGCGAAGTTGGAGCAGGAAGAGGAGGCAGTAGAAGAAAAGATGTCAACATGAGCAATCAGGCGCCTAAGAGTAGCCAACTCGGCCTCAAAGAGGGCCAGTCTCACCAGACAGGCCAATAGAGGTCTCAAAAAGATGAGCGTGGAAGTGTATAAGTCCACTACGTCCGCCACCACGGCCACCTTCACATCCCTGAGGGGGACAATCATGTAACTTCCAGCAGTGGTTAGTATGACGAGGCTTACCACAATACTCACAGCGTAACTGGTCTCAAGCTACTGATCCACTCTTCTCCCTAGATCTAGAATGAGTAGAGGGGCATGTTTGGGTGAGGGACGTGACAACACAGAACGCTCCTGACTAGAAAGAGAAACTAGTGCTTGACGCCGACTCTCTTCCTAGTGAACATAAGCATACGCCAGCCTCAAAGTAGGAAATGGATCTCGACCCAAAATTTGAACAAAGATTGGATCATATTCAACATTTAGGCTAACAAGATAATCATAAACCCGCTCCTTTTCCACCATCTTTTGAAAGGCAGTAGTATCAGTGGTACGAATAGCTTGAAAATCCTAATAATAATCAATCTCGTCCCACAAACTAGTCAACTCGGTAAAATACTAAGCCAAGGAGCTTCTTCCGCAATTCATGGAGTTAAGCATCATTGCCAGTTTGAGAGTAAGTCTGAGCGACAACATACCAAATCTTATGGGCTGTATCCAACAGTAAAATGCTGCATATAATATAATAACCATGACTTGACAAGAGCATTTTCCTCTATCCATCTAATCCGAGAAGGCCCCACAACTGTTAGCAGTTCAATTTCTCTAGTAATATACCTAGATGCACCGCGAGAAGCAATGGCTAAGCTACAAATACGAGACCAAATCAAATAATTACTACCATCCAATTTCACCAGGATAATCAAAAGAGATTAACTGTTAGTAGGAATCCCAAAACGAGGCAGCCTGATATCCTCAAATCTGCGAGAAGGCTTGCTTGCTAGTATTAGACATGGTTATGGAGAAACGAGAAGAAACAGTAGGAGGCCGAAGGAATCAATAAACATGGCAACGGACGCGAATCAACGGAGAACTAATCCACGAGATAACCAATAATACTCAAAACATTCAAATCAACTCATACAAGAACACTATAGGACGAAAAGGATCAAAGTGATAGCTGAGAACCCTAGACGCCACAGGAAATCCACAAGAAACACCAGTGCAACCCTAGTCGTGACTTGTGGGAGTATATAAACAACCAAGGAGGACCAACCAACACTGATTCAAACAAGAGGAAGTCGAATAACGGCCCAATCAAACGCGCAAAATCGCGCAAACCCTAGCCGTAACACTGAAAGTGAACAAAATCTTTTGGCCGTGCTCTGAAATCAACTCAAGATTGACAATAGAGGTGATTCAGGCTTTGGAGACTCCTAATTGACACCCATAGATGGAAAGCCACCCATTAATTAAAGCCGAAAGGATTCCAAACAATGATTTGCGAAGAACATAGTGCCAGCGCCAAAACATGAAAAAAGAATCAAAAAAATATCAAGCATTCGAGAACAAGAAGGAAAAAATCATGAATCTATAGATCGGGAATAGTCAATCATCTGGGAAGATTTTTTTTTTTACAATCACGAACTCAGCAAAGGAAAAAAGGAAAAAGAAGAGAAAGAATAAGAAAAAATAATAATAATACGTCTTCGTTACACAAGACCTTGCTCTGATACCATGTTAAGAATACTGTAAAGATGAAAAGAGATGAGAAAACTTGAGAGAGAACTGTTGTGATGGTGAATAGGACAACAACTAAAATTAGGGTTAGCTCCCTTATCATTATTATTTATATAATGACACCAACATAAAAAGTACAATAATACTCCTAACTTAATAATTTTATTAAAATGGGTGGGATTAAGATCAAAATCTGACCTTTCTTTCTAGTCATCTGTGTTTCAATATCTTAGTCTTTTCCTTAGGCTTCCAATGGTGATGTGACAAGATAAAATACAATTGACGCCAGCAAATACTTCCAAGGTAGCAAGGGCTTCAGCGAGCACAGTAGCTTCGAGCCAGAGTCGGCAAAGAAAAGCAGCAGCTATGAAAGTGAAAACTTGGCCAACAACTTCAGAGATGGACTTGGATAGACTAGTCTTGATCGCATTGTGGTGGGTTGGCAATGAAAAGTTGTGTTAGGTGATTGAGAGTTCAATGGTGTTTGGAGTTCGACAATGGAGAAGTTGACGATCGAGTTCGAGGATTGGTCACAATGGCGTCGCATTGGGTTGGTGAGGAGATGGAGAAGGTTATAGTGCTCCAACAATGCTAGGATTCTGGTGAGAGTTCCAGCAATGCTAGTGTTCTGCAGGCCTCGTTTGGGGCTGCAATGAGTATGATGGGTGCTTGGAGAAAGTACTGACTGGAGAGAGAAATAAGAGAACGAGAAATAAAGGGATGAGTTCTCGAGCCTAAGCTTTGATGCCATGAGAGGCTAAGCTTTTATTCTAGAACAATAGGATAAAAGGAAGAAAAAACACATGTGGGACCCAGCCATAAGCACGCAAAGGCCACAATCTTAATCAACTCTCAATTCTATTAATTCATGTTCAACTATTACATTACCAATAACTCTAATTTATAGGCAAAAACCACACTGAGATCAAAAACTATAATTCCAAACAAAAAGGGAAACATAATACTAACAGGAAATAAATCCTAGATTCCCAATTAAAAGATAATTAAAAGAAAACTAAATATTAAACAACTTAATGAAATCGAGAATATTCCATCTGTTATGTTTCACGTCAAATAGTTTCTACTGCAAGACATGCCTCGGAATTTGTGCTGTAAAAATTAAATTGCTATACAATCTTATTGATGTAAGGATGTCCAAAACAATGACAACACCTGGAGAAAAGTTGTAGACAAGTTTAAGTCACACAAACCTTATTTGTTACCGCACTTGTGGAAGTATCATTACAATTAGAGCTATAATGACGATTTGTTGTATATAAAGCATAAGGGAAAGTTACAACTACTCCAGGTTGTTGATTTAAGAAATGTCTCTGTGGCAGACTCTTTTTTTGTCTTCCCCATACAATTGCCTCTCTTGAACTCTCATCACTGCAAAAGAAGTCATTATTTCTACAATATTTACGAAATGAAATAGAAGAAGTAATAAGTGGACATCATCATCTAAATACAAAAATTATGTCAATAACTGAGATATCTATTTAACTTTCAGATATGAATGAATGGATGGAAAACAATACAGAAGAAAAAGATAAATAAAGAATGAAAGAACAATAAATACAAACCCATGCGTAGGATGGTCAACCCACCCTCTTTCTGTTGATGACTTGAGATTTATATTTTTATGAAATAATAAAAAGCCTTGTCCACAAGCAATGGAATAGATATTTTGTGTTCCCTATTCACACATATGAACCGAGGATGACATATGTCTTCCTCAGTTCATATCCTGGATCAATGCTAATTCGCTTTGATTAAATTAATTTAACATTCTTTATTTTTCTTTTATATATTATTATCCATCTCAATGTGCTGATTGCGATTTGCACATTATTCAACTAAAGTTTCAGCTTCCCAAGGTCTTATATCATCGATTCCATTCTTCTTGTTTGAAACTTTTACTTCAATTTAGTTACCTTTTTCACTACACCCACACCACTGCAAATCAATGTCCATCCAGCCCAATCACACCTTCCACATAACGGATTAAAACATAAATTTTCAATTAATCATGGCCAAATGCTTTTGATCAATCCAAGATGAGGAAAGCATTAAATATGATTTTCTCTCTACCATAATTTTCTAAGCCCTTCATTTATTGTTTGTATAGTTAAGAATGCCAATCCTATATATATGACAACTCAGGCTATTTAAAATGTGAATTTGAGAATTACTTTTTTTTTCTTGTTGCATTATCTTCTTTATCTTCGGCTTCATTAAAAAAGAAAATAAATAGAAATAAAAAACTAAATAAAATATAACACATGTTTAGCTTGCACTTATACCTACTAGCTTGCACTTGTAAGGTGGACAAGGGGTTTTTAGCTCATAAGGCAACAATCATCAACAAATGGGCCTCCATCCCCATAAACCTACTCGACAAAAATACCAACACAACCAAACCAAACCAAGCCTTTGTCCCAATAAATTGGAGTCGGTTATATAAATTTTTTTACGCCATTCTATTATGTTAAGGGCTACATCTTCAGTTAGTTTCAATAAATTCATATTTTTTCTTAATACGGCATCCCATATCAATTTAGGTCTATCTCTCTCCCTAGCATTTCTATTATCCAAAATCTTGCCACTTTTTTTTACTACTGCATTAACTAATCTATATTGTGTGTGTCCGAACTAACTTAATTTATTTTCTCTCAACTTATCCCCAATTGGTGCGACCCCTACTATTCCACGAATTTTTTTAGTACTAATTTTATTTTTTCTAATCTTACCACACATTTACCTTAACATTCTCATTTCAGTAACATTCATCTTATTTATATGATTTTTCTTAGCAGCCCAACATTTTGTTCCATATAAAATTGTTGAACTAATAGTTGTCCTATAAAATTGTCCTTTTAATCTTATAGGTATCTGTCAATCACATAGAACGTCAGAAGCATCCCTTCACTTGAGCCAACCAAATTTGATCTGATGGGTTACATAATTTGCAATATCTCCATCTTTCTAAATAATCGAACCTAAATAATGAAAATATGCACTCTTAGATATCTCTTGATTTTGAATCTTTACTTCTTCACTATTAATACTCTTATTACTGCTAAAATTATGTTCTATATATGCAGTTTTGTTTCTACTTACTTGAAACCATTTTAACTCCAACACTTCTCTCTACATTTTTAACTTAACATTAACTTCACTCCTAGTCGCGTTTACTAAGACAATATTATCAGCAAACAACATAAACCATGGGACATTATCCTGAATATGTTTAGTCAATTCATCTATAATTAAGGTAAAGACATAAGAATTCAAAACCGATCCTTGATATAATCCTACTGGAATTGGGAATTCACTTGTTTTTCCTGCGGGTGATCTAATTGTCGTGGCAGTTTCATCATACATGTCTCTTATTATATCAATGGATCATCTGTCACTCTCTTTCTCTTCAATTCCCACCATATGATATCCATAGGCACTATCATGGGCCTTTTCCAAGTCTATAAAAACTATATGAAGATCTCTCTTCTTTTTTTATACTTTTCTACTAATCTCCTCAGTAGGTGGGTTGCTTCCATAGTTGACCTACCAGCCATAAAATCAAACAGATTCTATGACATTGTTGTTGTTAATCTTAAACGATGTTCAATCACTCTTTTCCATAACTATTTGTATTCATATTTATAGAGATCTAACGGGTTTTTTGACATGCTAATTGTCAGCTACCTAACGCACAACCCTCCTCCTTTCTCTAAACTTGGAACCGGTTGTGTAAGAGAGAAAGCTTTAAGCACTACGCAAGTGGAATTGACAAAAATACCAATATGAAGAAAGAAAACCAACAGCCAGGGGGCTAAACATTGAGATGAACCATAAGCTCGAACATCTTGAATTCGACTATCGCTATGCATGTGGTTGAGTATGGTTGCAGGTACCCGAGGTTTACTCTACAAGGTGAGTTTGGAGAACTCTGCCTTAGATAGACAATCAAATGCATCACATGGACGTCTTTCTAGAAGTGAAGAGAAATATAAAATGGCAATCAAATAGGCACCAGCAACTTGACCACTAGATACCACTACCCTACTCCTGCACAAGAGCCGAATTCAACTCCCATTATATCTAATGCAGCATAAAAAACAACTGCCTTATATTGTTTGAATCAAATGGCTTCTGTCATGTTTCTTTTGATAATTCCATTTTTCTCTCTTTTTATTTACTCTATAAATTATAAGCATCTCTATACATATAACTTCAAAAAAGGAAAAGGAGAAGGCATTCAATTTCTAAATACACCTTCACATAGGTCCTAAAACATTTAGATCCCAAGGCGTCTTTGCCTAGTTCTAGCAAAGAATCGCTTCCGTTCTATTTTTTTCTTTGACTATAATAATATTATAACACCAGCAGAAGCACCCACCAGTCATAATGCTTAGAATTCATTTCTCTCACTATATGATTTGACAATATTGATCCAGAGTATTTTTTTAACTATGCAATATGAATAAAACTAAATGAAAAGCTTAATATTCCACACATAATAATATTGAAAAGTCCAATTCAAAACTAATAATATTGTCGGTTAACAATTGTAAGGATGGTATTTCCTAAAGTCTTCCAAAGTTCTGTAACTGACCAAATGGTATGAAAATGATAGTACTCGAAGATGTCGTTGCCATAAATTATAGCATCCCAATTGAAGGAAAATCAAACATACATCCATTAGACTCAAACTACATCGAGAAACAAAGACAGCTTGCTAAACATGGATTGTAGGCTTCACATTCTCACAAATTAATTAAATTGGAGAACCACAATGTTACGGGAGCTCATGGTAAGACAAGAATTATCAAAACTATTCCTATGGAGTTTGGCATGTCCACAATTATCTCATAGACACACAACACTATAGCCAAAAGAAGAAAACAATAAAAACTTGACCATTAAAAATGCATAGAAATTCCCAGAAACATTTGCAAAGAATTTTATCAAGCAGCTTCAGATTCATTACTTACCTCCGACTATGGATGTGGTAATGACTCCCTTGTTTAGGCCCGGCATTTCTAGTTGCCATTTCATTTCCTCTGCCTATAAACGCACCAGAGGCAGGCTTCTGAGGTATATCAATACCAGGGCTCAACAATGTACTAGAAACAACTGCCTCCAAACTTGATGCGACTGGAACAAATGTATGGGGCAAGAAAGACCTTAACCTTGAAACTTTATATGAAGTCTTAGCTGCCAGCATTGGACCAACTGCAGGTAAATGGTGTTTCACTACTTATCAAGGATATAATAAAATGAACAACTCAATAAGTCTCGAATAGGAAATCTCCCATAAATTTGCTAACTTTAGAATGAGGAAAAGGTCAAATAGTGATATACAATATCAATTAAAATCTAAATGGTGAGCATCTTTACAATGCATGTTAAATTCTAGAGCAACATTAACTTTCAAATTCATTCTTGCAATTACAGAAGTATTAAACATAATACGGACTATTACACTAACATCAGCTGAGGTTTCTGTCAAATACACAGACCACCTTTGTGTTTTCTGAAATCACACCATCCTCCCTTAACAAAATTATAGCACAATGACTATTTACGGAAAACGATCTTTTACACTTTTACCCTTCTAAATATTATCCTTACATCTTTTTTTATCTATGTAACCAAACAACCTAACCCCATCTACCTTTGCTCATTTTTGTAACCAAAGTTACCAAACAACACTAACCTAACACGACCACCTTCATGTGTGCGCTCTATATCAGCTCATACCACGACCACATATCATTAAGGACTCACGTTCTATGCTAGAAACCCAATCACAATCACAACCCATGTTAAGAGCACAGTGATATAAATCGATATTGGGCTTGCACGTAAATGCATACACAAGTACAAATATAACTACATATATACACATAGCAATGTAATGAGGTTTTAACAAATTCTAAATTCTCCTTAAAAGTTCATGTTCCCTTTCCTATGTGGCATCTCTCTCTTTTATTCCATCTCACTTCCACTTTTTTATCAATTTAATAGCAATCAATAGAACTTTAGAAGAAAAAAATTATTAAAACTACCCCTCTCGCACTCTCCCCACCCTCGCACTCCTCTCTACCCATTTTCATATTCTATTTCTTATCAAATAATATTTTAAATTTTTCGAATTTTTAAATATTAATTTTAATTTAAAATTTAATTATTTAAATAATAACTTAAAAATATTAATTTAGTAGGATCTCTAAACTCTCTAAACTCTTAAGTTTAAAATATAATAAAAAGTTGTCGCTCTTTGTACTATGTGGCACTATCCGTGTCTCAATTCACTTTTCTCTTTTTCTATCATTTATTTTTATTATTACAATCAGTTATATTTTCCCATTCAACCTTTCAATATTCAATTCTCTAAAGATAAATGTTCTTAAAAATATTTATAAATCAATGATAGTTAGAGCTAATACTTAATTTTTTGTAAAAATACTCCCTCGGGGTAAGTATGCCTTAAAATTGCAACAAGAGATGTAAGACAGGATCAAATTTTGTGTTGCCTCATATTCACCCTTCATCGTATCGGAAGAGTGGGAGGAAAAAATCAAAGATATTGCGGGGGCAAGTTCATAAAAAGGATAATGTGCTAACCTTAAAAAAAATGATACTAATGGATGCCAATTCTCTATACCTCAGATCTAATGGAAAGGACACAAACAAGACAATGGAGCTAACCTCTTACAGAAATTAGAAGCAATCGTGTGACTACACATGCTAACCCACTCAATTCACCAAAGGACTTGCGGGTGTAAGGCCATTTTTATGGCATTCAGAGAACTGGGTATGTCTGTGATGGTGTTAAAATATCAACTTTTACAAATCACCCTTTTTTCATTTACAATAACAGACTTTAACTGTCGATAAAATGAAAAAGATCTCTCTCTCATATGGATTCACACACAACTAAAAAGGCTAATTTGGTAAAATAAAAAGATCAAGTGCCTTGACTTTTTAAAACACAACAATTTTGGGACATCCCTAGATAGAAATATGGACAAAAAATATAGGAAGAGGCAGTTTGATTCATTAATTACATTTCAGAGGGAGGCATCATTAGGAATGTTACGTAACTAGTTATGACCGTGTATAGAGGCAATCAATTATCTAATTTAATAATTTAAGAGTAAAATTTAAAATAATATCAATAATTCAATCATTAGTTAATTGGCCATTAAGGAATTCAATTAAAAATATGACTTTATTAGTTTACTAATTTATAATGGTGAAAAAGGATAAACAAAAAGCTAATAAAAGTAAAAGTTAATTTATTTTTTTGTTGGATTAGTAAAAAGAGAAGTAATATCAATGAACGTTTTTTTACTTTTTTATATAGAAGAACATGAGAGGAGAGAGAGAACAAAAGGGAAGGTTAAGATTATCTCATTTTAAAGGTTATATTTTTGACATTTATATAGATGTCACGTCAAGTTGTTTTATCTTGTTATATAGAGACCATTTTTAATAGAACAGGCAATTAAAGCTCCAATTGGGAGGCACTCATACCAATAATAAATTAACCTCAAAATGACAAGAATATGCCAGTTTGACAACAAATGGGTCTTAGAGGCAACTACTTGAGAACTTGTGGTTAAATCAAAAGTTAAGAATACAGTGGACTGTATACTATTTTTTATACCCAAGAAAGCAGGCATTTTGGAAATGTTAAAAAAATCAACCAATCAGGTTGACAAGAAGATCGAAAAGAATTTCAGTTCAGCTGTATATAACCTCAGGCACTTTCGGGGGAAATGTTTTTTCAACGAAAATTACTCAGAAATTAGGGTTGGATGACCCTCTACCCCACATTTTTCTCACAAGTATTAGGCTTTTACTTTTCATGTAGAATGGAAAGGCTATATTTGATGATGATATTCTATTATTATTTTATAATGCTTCAAATATATACTCGAACAAGGATCCCTAAATGCAGATTTAAGATTTTCCTGAAGCAGCACCTAAAGCTACGGAACAACCTTTTCAAATCTGAAATACCTTATCTTCATGTATCAATAAATTAGAACCCCAGAAGGCAACAAGTTTCTTTTAAAGGAGTGAAGAATTTGTTTTTACACTGGCACTAATCCTCTTATTTATCTTCTTATTTTGAGTTACTAACCTTGTTTTGAGTGACGTCTCTCGATCGGCAGAGGGAAATGGTCCGACCAGCACTGTTTGAGAAAATCAAAGCAGACCATGGGGGAATTGATTGAGATCGGTCCAAATCAGCAACAATACCGTTCTTTCGTATCTAGCCCCCAACCAACTAAGGGCCCATCCCTGGTCGGGTAGAGTTTCCTTTGGATTTCTCAGAAATGGAAATTTCACTCAAGAGAGAGAGATTATGTACAAGATTTTGACCGACAAGTCAAATCCTTGGAATGACACTTCGCTACCTTACTATAGGAAAAGCCCAACTATTGGAAGAGTTAAAGCATTAGCACTCGAAGGTCTCCTTGGAGCTGCCTGAACTGATTTTGAGTTACTAACCTTGTTTCCTTTTTCGAACATGGTCGTGCTGAATGTTTATAGAAAGCTGGGAATGTTTTATGCATTACAAACCAATCATTGTGTTCAATGTAAACAAAATACACGAGACAGCGCAACTCCCTGTACAAAAGAATATAAAGTGCAAATACAAACATCCGGATAATTGAATTTGAAGAGCATAATAGATAGCATATTTGCATTTGAAGAATGCAACTGATGGATGGAAGAGGACCAATGCTTCATCAAGACTGAAAGTTCTTCATGTTACATAAAATCTGAATTTGATACATGAGTTATCATTAATCAAAAGGCATGGAAGTGGAAATAAAGAATTTTAATGATATGGCAGAAAACGAAAAACAACCAACGAAAAAGAATCAATCACACATAAAAGACACAATTTACGTGGTTCAACCAAAATTAGGACTACGTACATGAAGTTAGGGCAGCTTGCACTATGAGAAGAGGTGATACAAAATTACAAGAGTTGGGAAACCCTAATAGAAGCAACACATATAAAGACCAACAACCGGGTCAAAAACCAAAAATAGGTCAAAATATTTTCCTGCCCTCACCTCTGCCCCATGGACTAAGTCTTTAAAAAAATCTATTTTAAACCGTGACGCATTTGGAACGGGTCAGGTCATGGGTCGGACCCCCAAAAATAATTAAGCTCTACACGCCTAACATTTAGGCCCATCGAGTTGACCTCAAAGTGCACTCAGTTATACTATTAGCGAGAAGACTAGAGGAACTTTTCCCCTTTATCAAAGTCAGACGTTCCATCTGGGTAAAGCAAATGCTAGATTAAACTACTTATTAATAATGTCAGATGGAGGATGTGAATAAGAGGCAAGCTCCAAGTTTCATGAAAAGTAGGCAGGGGTAAGGATTCCGAACATTTCAATAAGGATTTTACAATGTATAGTATGCATACATGTACTCTTGAATGAGTTGGAAGCACTGGAATTTGTGCTGTATAACTAGGTTCTTAAAGGGACCCTCTCTCCGAATGTTTTTTGCCTAAAGCTCTGAACTTATACTTTCCGTGTAAAGAGAAAAAGTAATGTCAATAAGGAAGGGAAAAAGTATTAAAATAGATTGTGCAGTGGGCCTAGAAGCAGCATCTAAAGCTAACAACCTTAATTCAGTGATTACATCCAACTACAATGTGAGGCTTCATATTCAGATCAATTTGCTGCCAAAATTGGGATGCCAAATTGGTAACAGGAGCAGCAGAATAACCAGTTCCAATTCAACACAATGTTAGCACGAATGAATTATTATATCTGTTTTGGGTGTAATGCATTTGGAATGCAGAATGGCTGTCTCCATAGTTTCTTTGCAACCAAGAGCGAAACACGGTAAAGAAGATTATCTCAAATAGAGCAGCAATTAAAGCCCTGTTTGAAGTGCAGAGAGGCAAAGCTCCAAGAAGAAATGAATTAAGCTCAAATTCTTCAGAAATAAGCTAGAAGTCGCTAGAAGGAATATAGTGGTTGTTGCCTGAGAACTTTGATGCTTGTGGCCTCCACATTTTTTGTTCTTATACCTAAACCAAGAATGCCAGTTAGCAAAGAAAAATTTTTAACCCGTGTAAATAGGAGCTATGAGCTCAAAGACAATTATGATATCCACTTGGCTAGCCCTTTTAGATGAGTTTCTATGGTTGTCACTGAGAGCCTTTTAGTTTGAGACAATGAAGCATGGGCACTTTTAACTTCTAAGAAAGTGGCGTGTTGGACAACAACGCGTCGAGCACTCTACAATATATGCTTCTTATAATTGTTCAACACATATTGGAGAGTGATCAATGAGTGTAGTTGCCCAACACATCACTTTCTTAGAAGTTAAAAGTGCCCATGCTTTATTGTCTTCAACTAAAAGGCTCTTAGTAACAACCATAGAAACTCATCTAAAAGGGCTAGCGAAGTGGCTATCATAATTGCCTTTTGAGCTCATAGCTCCTACTTACATAGGTCAAAAAATTTCTTTCCTAATTGGCACTTTTGGTTTAGGTATAAGATATGATCTTAAATATCACCGATATCATTACGTATTGGTTGTTACGTAATGATATCTCAGGCATACGATTCGACTACGCACTCTAGTATCAGAGTTGTAGAAAATTTCCGGAGTATCCACTCATACGTATCGCGTATTAGTGCCATAGCGATTCGTATTGACCGATACTCTCGATACGTGAAATGAGACAGCCCAACAATTTGGTTTCGCTTTCCTCTCTAGAACACTATCTTCATCTTCAAAGCTAGGGTGAAGGGGTTTGATATGGCATCAAGGAATTTCAATTGGTAGAAGAAGCTTCGATCTGACATCAAGGAGCTTAGATTTGGGTTGTTGAACCTTCGATTTGGTTGAACCAACTTCGATTATTGTGAATTTGGGTCTTCCATTTGGGTTGATCATTTCTGTCGATATGGGTATTGATTTTGCAATTGAAATCATTCTTGCAAAATTGATTTAGAAATCGATTCTAGCTTGCGAAATTGCTTTTATTTGCGATTATCTTCAATTTAAAATCGATACTCATCCTATTGCAAAACGTGATCTTCAATTTTGTAAGGGCTACTCCTTGTACAATCTGGTATAGTGCCGAAGCTTCTTTTTTTAATTTAATTCAAAATATGAGAACTTCTAAATAGACATGAATTAGTGATGAGGCCACCCAATTGTACAAGTATCTATGCAAGATATATAAGTTTGTTAATGCGTTCAACTAGTGTTCCTAACATAAATATTCGTGTATTTGGAGGTTCCCTCAAAATATGAATCACTAGAAAGTGCAATTTTCAAGCACCACAATAGCACAATTCAAGCTGTACATTTAATCTTGGTTAAATAATATTAATTATTTAACTTTATAGGAATAACTATAAGTAGTTATATGTTTAGTTATTTTTTTATTCAATAACCATAATAATAACAATAATACTTACACATGTATAACAAACAATGTAATAGAACAAGTTATTTCATGAAATTAACAACTGTAAAATTTCATAACACATAATATCAATATTCACAAATATATATTTTATAGCATACAACTTTAATATTTACTAACATATATTTTAAGTTAGCAAAACAAATAGATATGGCCAATTTTCATTAATATTTATGTATCTTTTTATTTCTTTTCATGGCCACGTGTAGGGGTGCACACAGATCAGATCAGTGCAGTTCTAAGCAAATCCACAGACCGAACCACTACCACCGATTCCAAAAATTTTGGAACTAATCCAGACCGTTATACCTGGTAGAACCGGAACTAATCCGTTAAAAAGATTCGGTTCCAAATTGGTTCCGATTCCGGATCACACAAAGAGAAAACAAATCAACCCTGATGAGTATGTGGAAGCAGCTTTATTAGGATTCAGAGAATAAGCCAAACAATGCCTTGTGTGAAGGAACATAAGAGAAGAAAAATTACAAGAGAATAGGGAACCCAATACCCATTTAGGATTTGCTCACAGTACCAACTGTCATCAAAAACCCTTAACTTCAAATTGCTTTAAAAACTGAGACAAAAGAATAACTGTAAGGGAATCTCAACAGATCCAACAAGTGATGTTTTGCTGTATTTTGTTCAAAGAACAAGTAGAAGAAAAGGAAAAAGAAAAAAAGAGAGGGCAGCACAGAGGAGAGAATGTACACAAGGGCGGATTCAGTGTAGGACCAGGGGGGTCACGTGCCCCATCTGGAATTTTAATTTTTTTTATTATACTAATAAAAAAATTATATATTTTGTAAATGACATTTGTGACCCATTTGGAATTGAGAAGTAAAAATTGTAATGTAACCTAATTCACACTGCGTGAGAGACTTAGAGCTGTGAGAACATTGAGAGGCGTCGATGCCGACAAAGTGATGACACCAACGAGGCCAGGCGACGACGCCAATTAAACGATTGGCGGAGATAGATGACGACAAAAACAGACCCTGACACCAACGCCGATGGTTAGCCCTCTTTGCCTCTCACAGCTACTCTCTCTTTTAATTTTTATGAATCTAAAAAATGGTGGGTACTTTATGCTTTTGTTTTCTCAACTTGTTTTTCATGTCCAATCTCGTATAACTTCTCGAGTTCGAACGGTTTTGTATACCGATGATGCATATCTAGGGGATTTGTATTTTTTTACAAGAATGTTTAGTATTGCCCGAAAATCCCTCATTTTCATGTTAAAGCGGCTACTGAAGTATCATTTTAGCTTAATTATTATTTTGTCAGTTATGATCTAATACTATTGAAAGGTACCTCATTTACTTCTTTCATTGATGAATTTATTTATATCTTTATTTTTATTTTTTTGATCAACAAGAATTTTTAGTGTTGACCTCTTGATTTTTAAGTGTTGATCTATAAATTAGGCTGATTTATTTATTTATTTATTATTTATTATTTTTACTTTAAAAGAAATCACAGTTAAAAACAAAAAGTTTTGAAAAAAAAAATGACAATTCTCAATTCTAAAAATAAAGTTGGGTGAAAATCAACGTAGCAGATCTTCCCGCAGATTTAGGATTACGGCCTCATATTAATATTTATGTTTTTGTGCCCCTCCGAACTAAATTTCTGGCTCCGCCACTGAATGTACAATTGATGAGTATCTCAAGGGACAAGTCCCAGACAAAACAAGGATTAGAAACTGAGAGCCTGAGACCTGGAGACCATGACTGATCACGCAAAACACAACAAAGATAAAAATTAATATCTACTAAAGTGCTAATCATACACAACAAAGGAAGCAAAACCAACGTGGTATAGAAGTTTTAAAAAAACAGTTTTAAGCTCTGAAAAGGAAGTAAAAATTACCAAATTCCCTTCCGACGAGAGCTTCCGGCGACCAATGGTATCCCAATCGGCGACTACGAGATAGAGCGAGAACGCCGAGAAGAGTCGTGTGACGGCGTGAGAGAAACTAAGAGAGGGCCGAGAAGTTGCGCCGCCGCGGAAATTACCGGCGAGAGAGAAACTAAGAGGGCCCGGAACGATTAGGGACTTCGCGGTTTCTTTTACGGGGGAGGAATTAAGAGTTCGTTTCGCAACGGCTTTAGATTCACTTTTTTACTTTAAGTCACATTGCGTTCGTTTGAATTAAAAATAGAAAGAAAAAAAAATAGTTATAAATAATACAAAAAAAAATGAAAGAAAAAGAAAAAATAATACTTATGTCTCCTCTTGTTTAGTTACTTAAAAGATACAAGAAAGTATTATTTTTTTTTATAGTATGTTTAATACTAATTAATAAAAGAAAGTGAGATGTTTGATATTTATTTATTTCTATAACTTTTTAATATTAGTTTAAATTATTACTTTCAATATAGATAAAAAAATATTATAATAGACATTATAAAAACAATTGTATCTTTTCCTTTACTTTTCCTCCATTTCTTCCTAGTTTTTTAGAGTTATGAAGCCTCTTAAAAATGGACCATTTTTCCTTTCACTTTCCTTCCGTCTACTTTCTTTTTCTTTCTTAAAAATTATTCAAATAACGTTATAATTAACGCTTTCTTTTTAAATACTTCACTTCTTCATAAAACCCTTCCATCCAAACAAACAGTAAATCAAAAATTTAAGAAGATCATTTGGTTATGATATATGTGGATTTTATGTCAAATCTTTAAAGTGATTATAAGTTAAAAAGAAAAACAAATCGCTTAAAGTTGTTATTATTTTTTTAAAAAAATTTACATAATTTTATATTCAATCTGGATTTTGTTCGATAAATTTTGACGAGTAAATTTAGAAAATGAAATTTTTATAAAAAAATAATGTGCATAATAAAAGTTATAATATTATAATATTTTTTAAAAAATATAAATTTTTTGTCCTTATATTTTTATAGAGAATTTAAGTCTTTTGTCATGAGCTCTCCACCAGTAGTATGGACAGGAACATGACGTTACGATAAATCATCTCACGTCTTGAATAGTGTTCCCGTATAAAGGTGTGGATGAGTCAATGTGACATTATGAGAACATTGTGGATGGAAACAGAATGGACGGGAACGTCATAGTACCGTAGAGGTAAGTACTCATTTTGAAAACATAGCAATAATAATGTGAGGGGTTCTCTAGGTGAGAGTTGTAAGACCTGGTTCCATTTTATTTTCGTAATATTTATTCGATATTTTGGTTAGTGCTTTAATCGTTATTGAATATCATGTTTCTTTATATGTTATGCACGGGTAGACTTGGTTATGCATTTTTTGTTCGGGTATTTGCCCAACGATGACCGCTCGAACGGATCTATCTTCACTCGAACAGGCTGGTGGCCGAGAGTTGAGTCAGGGGGAGGGGGTGCTCGAGTGGAACTTTGTTCGCTCGAGCGGACAGCCTGGTGTTAGATATTTATAAGACAACCATGCCTTGGGATTTGTGCCAAAACTTTATATGTAAAATTTCTCTTCTCTCTCTAAAGAGATCACTCAAACACGCTACCTACTCTCTAGCTTTCGGCTTGATTCAGGTTCGGATCTTGGTGTTCGGATAGTCGATCCTCGATATCCTTGCCGTGGCTTCGTGTTTATCCGAACAGAATCGCGTTTTGGTGACTTTGGTTTCTCGTCGGTGTTCAAAGTTTCGAGTTTTAACTCACTGAGGTAAGATGCCAGACTATCTTGTCTTAAAGGGTGCTACGTGAAGTTTTATATGTTTATACCGTTTAAAAATGTGTTTAATCTGGAATTTTGTGTTTAAGTCGTGTTTGGGCGGCCAAATATCCTGTTATGCATTTTTATGGTTTAGTGTAAGGTTGGTGGGCATATGTGTCGAGTTGTTTTCAAAAAAAGTAGTTTTGAAAATCGAAAATATTTATACAAATGTTTGCGAAAATCTAATTTTGGATGTTTGGAGTTAACCCTTGGGATTGAGCCTCGTTTTAACGTTCGATGGTCTCCATGGTTAGGTAAATAATGTTAATATGTGAATGTGATGTTTGTACATGGTTGTATGCATGCAAACTTTGGCTCATTCATGTTTTGATAAAAGCTCGTGAAGATGCATGAGTTGCATGTGAATCATTGTAGATTGTGTAAAACTGTTAAAGATAACAGGCTATTTATGTTTTGATAAACTGTCGCGTATTGTAGAGTTTGTACGAAAACTTGTGATTTTGAGAAGTGAAACCGTTTTTGAGGCTCGTGTGAGTCGATATATTCATATATTTTGTGTTAGCATGTTTAACTTTTATTTCATGCTAATCTGCTTCCTATTTAGCCTCGGCTTACGGTGTAGGATTTGAAAAAAAATTTCAGGTACACATGATCACTTAGGAGGATCTTGAGGTGCCGAAAGCGGAGGAAGACTCTCTCTTAGTTTTCCTTTGTTTTATTTTGGACATGTCATAATATGTAATGTTTTGGAACAGAAAAAGAACGTTGTAAGCCTTGTGGCGATTATATCAATGCATATATGTTTTATGATCTTGAGAGAAACCTTGGATTGGTTATTGTTTGGTATGGGTCAAACGCTTTCTTTGGTTATTTACATCCTGGTTCAAAGATAAGGTTTTTTGGTCGTGTTTTTGAGATTTAAAATTTTTTTTTGGTTATTGGCTTGAAAATCTCTTAGGTGTCTCATTGCTCGAGCGGTGAATGGTGCCCCATTTTGGTTTATATGGTGTGTTTTGAGAATTATTTTACGCATAAAATCTCGTTTTCGTTTCGAATTTTCCGTTGAGTTTTATTATTTGAAAATGGGGGCGTTACAAGGTGAGATCAGATAAATAGTTCTTACACAACGACATGAAAGAAACTTTGCGAATTCATCATGTCATCATTAACTGTCAATCTTTAAATATACATGCTTCTTAATTATCTTGGTTATATGTGATGATAATAGGATAGTAGAGTATTGATTGTTCCTACTGGGTGTCGCAGTTTATGGCGTTTTATGCCAGGTGAAAAAGAGATCAGTGAGGAAGTTTCGTTCGAAGATGAAGCAGAACCCTAACATACCTAGTGTCGAGCCTCTAGCTTAGACTTTTTAGAAGACCTCTTCTTTTTTTTTTTAGGAGTGAATGCAATCTTAATTCTTTTACACTTTTGTAGTAACTTCCTTAGTCTATAATATAAAAAGTTTCATTAGACTCTTTTATTTTGAATCAGTATAAGTAATTTTTCAAAACAAAAATTAAGATTACATTAAACTTTTATAACTTTTTAATATTAATTTAAATTATTACTTTCAATATAAACATAAAAAGATTATAATTGACATTATAAAAATAATTATATCTTTTCCTTCACTTCTCCTCCATTTCCTCCTAGTTTTGGAGAGATATGAAACCTTTTAAAAATGGACAATTTTTCCTCTCACTTCCCTTCCGTCTACTTTCCTTCTCATTTTTAAAAATTATTCAAATAACGTTATAACTAACTCTTTCCTTTTAAATACTTCACTTCGCCATAAAACCCTTCAATCCAAACAAACCGTAAATCAAAAAAATTAAGAAGACCATTTGGTTAGGATATATGAGGATTTTAAGTCAAATCTTTAAAATGGTTCTAAGTTTAAAAGCAAAAAAAAATTGCTTAAAGTTGTTATTGTTTTTTTAAAACAATTTAGATAATTTTATATTCAATCTTGATTTTGTTTGATAAATTTTGACGAGTAAATTTTGAAAATAAAATTTTTATAAAAAAATAATGTGCATAATAAAAGTTATAATATTTTTAAAAAAATATAAATCTTTTGTCCTTATGTTTTTATAGAGGAATTAAGTCTTTTGTCATGAGCTCTCCACCTGTAGCATGAATAGGAACATGACGTTACGATAAATCGTCTCACGTCTTGAGTAGTGTTCCCGTATAAGGGTGCGGATTAGTCAATGTGACGTTATGAGAACATTGTGGATGGAAACAGAGTGGACAGGAACGCCATAGTACCGTTGAGGTAAGTACTCGTTGCGAAAACATAGCAATAATAATGTGAGGGGGTTCTCTAAGTGAGAGTTGTAAAACCTGGTTCTATTTTATTTTTGTAATGTTTATTCGATATTTTGGTTAGTGTTTTAATCGTTATTGAATATCATGTTTCTTTATATGTTATGCATGCGTGGGCTTGGTTATGCATTTTTTGTTCGGGTATTTGCCCAGCGATGACCGCTCGAACGGATCTCTATTCACTCGAACGGGCTGGTGGCCGAGAGTTGAGTCAGGGGGAGGGGATGCTCGAGTGGAGCTTTGTTCGCTCGAGCGGACAGTCTAGTGTGAGATATTTATAAGATAACCCTTGCCTTGGGCTTTATGCCAAAAATTTATATGTAAAATTCCTCTTCTCTCTCTAAAGAGATCACTCAAACACTCTATCTTCTCTCTAGCTTTCGGCTTGATTCGGGTTCGGATCTTGGTGTTCGGATAGTCGATCCTCGATATCCTTGTCGTGGCTTCGCGTTCATCCGAACGAAATCGCATTTTGGCGACTTTGGTTTCTCGTTTGTGTTCAAAATTTTGAGTTTTAACTCATTGAGGTAAGATGCTAGACTATCTTGTCTTAAAGGGGTGCTACATGAAGTTTTATACCTTTATACCGTTTAAAAATGCATTTAATCTCGAATTTTGTGTTTAAGTCGTGTTTGGGCGGCGAAAAAGCATATTGTGCGTTTTTATGGTTTAGTATAAGGTTGGTGGACATCTGTGTCGTGTTGTTTTCGAAAAGACTAGTTTTGAAAATCGAAAAGATTTATACAAATGTTTGCGAAAATCTAATTTTGGATGTTTGGAGTTAACCCTTGGGGTTAAGCCTCTTTTAACGTTCGATGGTCTCCCTGGTTAGGTAAATGACGTTGATATGTGAATGTGATGTTTGTACATGGCAGTATGCATGCAAACTTTGGCTCATTCATGCATTAGTTGGGGCGAATTTTGTTCCCTCAGAAAAAGCCCATCAAGATGCATTAGTTGGAGCGAATTTTGGTCCTACGATGAAAGCCCGTGAAGATGCATGAGTTGCATGTGACTCATTGTAGATTGTGTAAAACTGTTAAAAATTATGGGCTGTTTATGTTTTGATAAACTGCCGCGTATTATAAAGTTAATACGAAAACTTGTGATTTTGAGAAGTAAAATCGTTTTTGAGGCTCATGTAAGTCAGAATATTCATATATTTTGTGTTAGCATGTTTAACTTTTATTTCATACTAATCTGCTTCCTATTGAGTTTCGGCTCACGATGTAGGATTTGAAAATTTTTTTTAGGTACACATGAACACTTGGAATGATCTTGAGGTGCCGAAAGCGGTGGAAGACTCTCTCTCAGTTTTCCTTTGTTTTATTTTGAACATGTCTTAATATGTAATGTTTTGGAACAGAAAACGAACGTTGTAAGCCTTGTGACGATTATATCAGTGCATGTATGTTTTATGATCTTGAGAGAAACCTTGGGTTGGTTGTTGTTTGGTATGGATCAAACGCTTTCTTTGGTTATTTACATCCTGGTTCAAAGATAAGGTTTTTTGGTCGTGTTTTTGAGATTCAATTTTTTTTTTATTATTAGCTTGAAAATCTCTTGGATGTCTCATTGCTCGAGTGGTGAAGGGTGCCCCTTTTTGGCTTATATGGTGTGTTTTGAGAATTATTTTACGCATAAAATCTCATTTTCGTTTCGGGTTTTTCGTTGAGTTTTATTATTTGAAAATAGGGGCGTTACAAGGTGAGATCAGAGAAATAGTTCTTATACAACGACATGAAAGAAACTTTGCGAATTCATCATGTCATCATTAACTGTCAATCTTTAAATATACATGCTTCTTAATTATCTTGGTTATCTGTGATGATAATAGGATAGTAGGGTATTGGTTGTTCCTACTGGGTGTCGCAGCTTATAGCATTTTATGCCAGGTGAAAAAGAGATCAGTGAGGAAGTTACGTTCAAAGATGCAGCAGAACCCAAACTTACCTAGTGTCGAGCCTCTAGCTTAGACTTTTTGGAAGACCTCTTTTTTTTTTATTAGGAGTGAATGCAATCTTAATTCTTTTAAACTTTTGTAATAACTTCCTTAGCCTATAATATAAGAAGTTTCATTACTCTTTTATTTTGAATCAGTATTAGTAATTTTTCAAAACAAAAATTAAGATTACATTAAACTTTTATAACTTTTTAATATTAGTTTAAATTATTAATTTCAATATAGACATAAAAAATTGTAATTGATATTATAAAAATAATTATATCTTTTCCTTCACTTCTCCACTTCCTCCTAATTTTGGAGATATACGAAGCCTCTTAAAAATTGATCATTTTTCCTCTCACTTCCCTTCCATCTACTTTCCTTCTACTTCTTAAAAATTATTCAAATAACGTTATAACTAACTCTTTCCTTTTTCATACTTCACTTCTCCATAAAACCCTTCAATCCAAACAAACAGTAAATCAAAAAATTAAGAAGATCATTTGGTTATGATATATGTGGATTTTAAGTCAAATCCTTAAAGTGGTTTTAAGTTAAAAAGCGAAAAACAAATTGCTTAAAATTGTTATGATTTTTAAAATATTAAAGATAATTTTATATTCATTCTAGATTTTGTTTGATAAATTTTGATGAGTAAATTTTGAAAATAAATTTTTTATAAAAAAGTAATGTGCATAATAAATGTTATAATATTTTTTTAAAAATATAAATCTTTTGTCCTTATATTTTTATAGAGGATTTAAGTATTTTGTCATGAGCTCTCCACCTGTAGTATGGATAGGAACATAACGTTACGATAAATCATCTCACGTCTTGAGTAGTGTTCTCGTATAAGGGTGCGGATGAGTCAATGTGACGTTATGAGAACACAGTGGATGGAAACAGAGTTGACGGGAACGTCATAGTACATAGAGGTAAGTACTCGTTGCGAAAACATAGCAATAATAATGTGAGGGGTTCTAAAAGTGAGATTTGTACAACCCGGTTCCATTTTATTTTCGTAATATTTTTTTGATATTTTGGTTAGCGCTTTAATATTTATTGAATATCATGTTTCTTTATATGTTATGCATGCGTAGGCTTGGTTATGCATTTTTTGTTCGGGTTTTTGCCCAGCGATGACAGCTCGAACGGATCTCTGTTCACTCGAACGGGCTGGTAGCCGAGAGTTAAGTCAAGGGGAGGGGGGGCCCGAGTGGAGCTTTGTTCACTCGAGCGGGCAGTCTAGTATGAGATATTTATAAGATAACCCATGCCTTGAGCTCTGTGCCAAAACTTTATGTGTAAAATTCATCTTTCCTCTCTAAAGAGATCGCTCAAACACTCTACCTACTCTCTAGCTTTCGGCTTGATTCGTGTTCGGATCTTGGTGTTCGGATAGTCGATCATCGATATCCTTGCCGTGACTTCGCGTTCATCCGAACGGAATCGCGTTTTGGCGACTTTGATTTCTCGTCGGTGTTCAAAATTTTGAGTTTTAACTCACTGAGGTAAGATGCTAGACTATCTTGTCTTAAAGGGGTGCTACGTGAAGTTTTATACGTTTATACTGTTTAAAAATGCATTTAATCTCGAATTTTGTGTTTAAGTCGTGTTTAGGCGGCCAAAAAGAATGTTGTGCGTTTTTATGGTTTAGTATAAGGTTGGTGGGCATCTGTGTCGTGTTGTTTTCAAAAAGACTAGTTTTGAAAATCGAAAACATTTATGCAAATGTTTGCGAAAATCTAATTTTGGATGTTTGAAGTTAACTCTTGGAGTTGAGTCTCGTTTTAACGTTCAATGGTCACCATGGTTAGGTAAATGACGTTGATATGTGAATGTGATATTTGTACATGGCTGTATGCATGCAAATTTTGGCTCATTCATGCATTAGTTAGGGCGAATTTTGATCCCTCATTGAAAGCTTGTAAAGATTCAATAGTTGGAGCAGATTTTGATTCTACGATGAAAGCTCGTGAAGATGCATGAGTTGCATGTGAATCATTGTGGATTGTGTAAAACTGTTAAAGATGACGGGTTATTTATGTTTTGATAAACTGTCACGTATTATAGAGTTTGTACAAAAACTTGTGGTTTTGATAAGGAAAATCGTTTTTGAGGCTCGTGTGGGTCGGAATATTCATATATTTTGTGTTAGCATGTTTAACTTTTATTTCATACTATTCTGCTTCTTATTGAGTCTTGGCTCACAGTGTAGAATTTAAAAATTCTTTTCAGATACATATGATCACTTGGGATGATCCTGAGGTGCCGAAAGCAGTGGAGCACTCTCTCTTAATTTTCCTTTGTTTTATTTTGGACATGTCTTAATATGTAATGTTTTGGAACAGAAAACGAGCGTTGTAAGCCTTGTGGCGATTATATCAATGCATGTATCTTTTATGATCTTGAGAGAAACCTTGGGTTTGTTATTGTTTGGTATGGGTCAAGCGCTTTCTTTGATTATTTATTTCCTGGTTCAAAGATAAGGTTTTTTGGTCATCTTTTTGAGATTCAAAATTTTTTTTTGGTTATTGGCTTGAAAATTGCTTGGGTGTCTCATTGCTCAAGTGGTGAATGGTGCCCCTTTTTGGTTTATATGGCATGTTTTGAGAATTATTTTACGCATAAAATCTCGTTTTCATTTCGGGTTTATCGTTGAGTTTTATTGTTTGGAAATTGGAGCATTACAAGGTGAGATCAGAGAACTAGTTCTTACACAACGACATGAAAGAAACTTTGCGAATTTATCATGTCATCATTAACTGTCAATCTTTAAATATACATGCTTCTTAATTATCTTGGTTATGTGTGATGATAGTTGGATAGTTGGGTATTGGTTGTTCTACTGGGTGTCGCAGCTTATGGCATTTTATGCCAAGTGAAAAATAGATCAGTGAGGAAGTTACGTTCAAAGATGAAGTAGAACCCTAACTTACCTAGTGTCGAGCCTCTAGCTTAGTCTTTTTGGAAGACCTCTTTTTTTTTTTAGTAGTGAATGTAATCTTATTTCTTTTAAACTTTTGTAGTAACTTCCTTAGCCTATAATATAAGAAGTTTCGTTAGACTCTTTTATTTTGAATAAATATATGTATTTTTTCAAAATAAAAATCTAATTGGTATTTTCTCGGAAGTGATTAAAAAGTTAAGTCTTTTGTAACAAATAATATTTTCAAAAATCGGGGCGTCACAAGTCAATTAATTAACATTCCATTTATTTTTCATAATGTCGTAGTTAATTTGAAATGACCATATTGAGGAGGCAACGAGTTCAAAATAAATTATATGAGAAAAAACTCATCGATATTCATTGAAAGATTCTTTAATCGAGCAGTTAAATTTATCATTTCAAGGGCATGCTCATGCATTGCACGCATATCATCAAATTTCATTATGGTATGCTTAGCCTTTGTCTGGACAAGTGATTTATCAACTATTTGAAAACGTTCATTAATATTATTGAGATACTCCTTAGCATTTTCAGTTTGTGGAAGTGTAGATTTGATATTGTTCGTTATGGTCATTCGCTTAAATATAAGGCTCAATGCGTTGGATATTTTTCATGCTTCATGGAAAGCTTTTTGTTTCGTACTGCTTTAATCAGTAATAGCAATTGGTTTTTCAAACAATAACGCTAAATCAAAATCCAATACACCAAGGTGAAATTGAATTTGTTCTTTCTAATCTAAAAAATTTATTCCATTCAATATGGGAATAAACAAAGCATACCAATGTAGCGAAACTTGAGCTAACACTCCAATAACATATGCTCAAAACATAAATGCTTAGATTTTTAAAAATATATATCTTTAAATAAAATATAATAGTATTAATGTGATCTACCTTTGAAATAATGGTGATTCTCTTTTCACCAATTGGAGTAATCAATAAAATATTCACAGTTAAGTAGGTATATTACCTTTGAGTATCCAATTCTAATATCAACTTTGAATATCGATTAATTATTTTATTTTAATTCATTAATCACTTAAAAATAGTGCACTTTTGGGCCAACTTAATATTTTTGTTATTAAGAATTGCATTTAGCAAAATTATCATTTTAATACTTGAAAATAAGTATTAAATTTTAATTATTTGATTTGACATCTCCTAACGATTTCAGTTAGATTATTTTGACAACTACCAAACCATATCATAATATAGATTACAAATAAAAATAATAATTTTGCAAAAACATTAGGTGAATAATAAACTTATTCATAATGTATTTATCATCATAGTACATAAGGTCCATCATTATGTCATTAGAAATAACTTTACTTTAAATATATATATAATTATTAATGCCTTTAATAATATCTACATTATGTAGCTTTAAACATGTTAGATTAAAATATTTGATAAAAAACCAGAATAAAATACAATCATAAACTTCTAATTGATCTCTAATTTTGTTTCAATTTGAAACCACAGTTACTCTTCAACATTGGTTTGTGTGCCAATATACAGACATGTGAACTTGTGTCTATTAAATGGGCTGAAGATTGTCAGCTAAGAGCTTTGGTTTTTAAAAAACCCTTTACTTGCGCGCATAATATTTAACTTTGGCTACTTTGGCTCGTTACGACTAACTTGCTTATAAGCAAGTTCGACAAAATTGACAGAATTGATTTTTTTGGTTTTGGTAAATTTTTTTAATTATTTAGTTAAATTTTTATATTTTTTAGACTTCTCATTGAGACGAGTCAAAAAAAAAAATTTTTGATCAAAATATAAAAAATTTCAAAAAAAACAAAAAAAAGCAAAAATTAAGTAAAAATATCAAATCAGTGAATAGTAAGATAAAATAAGTAAATAAATTAATAAGCAAGATATGCCAAACGGGGCCTTTCTTTAATAACAGAAGCATAGCTCCAGCCAACTACACCCCATCCCATGCTGTATAAATTTTCATGGCAACTTAATGCTTCCAATCACAACAGGCCACTGTAAAATTTGAATCCAAAATTATTATTATTATTATTATTATAATTATTATTATTATTATTGTGCATCTATATATTTTTATATAATTTTTCTATACCAAAACACATGATTATTCTTAACCAGTGATCGGATACGACATGTAAGTACTTAATCGGTGTTAAATGATTAGGATCATCCATTAATTCAAGATCTAGAATTATCATGATTTTTATAAATAAATAATATAATGCAAAAAATAATTAACATATGTGAATTTAATTTTCAAATTCTGCATGTGTAGTGCTTAAAGTATTATCTGTTATGCAGTTGGTCCCAAATCCAGAGAAAAAAAGATCATGCGTTAAGTAGTTGACAGGCAGCGCATAAAAAAACTTGTTAGATCTCTATGAACATTGACTCTTAATATAGTAGAATGACGTAAAAAAATTTATATAACCGATCCCAATTGATTGAGACAAAGACTTAATTTGAATTGGTTTAGTTTATATAAATTTATTTCTCAGTAGGAATTTGTTTGTTATAGATAGTAGATTTAAATTCTCTTTGATTTGAGCTTGATCTAGAAAAATGATGTCGCCTTCTAGATTTCAAATCTTCGATCCGAACTATAGTGATTGATTGTATAGGGGCATGTGAAATTAATTTTTTTGGTTTAAATTTTTTACTTTTTTGATTCATCATGATAAATCGAACTTAAAAGTACATCCATTTTGGCAAGATTTAAAAAAAAATTTACTAAGACAAAAAATTTAAAAAGCTTTAAAGTGGACCGAAAAGGTCGCCATATTATGGTCAAATCATATTATAAATTACCTTAATCTGTGTTAACAAATTCGTTTTTTAAAAATAAATACACATGTATTGTTCGGTATTAAAAATCATTCAAAGATCACTTTCTACTCTCGACCCTCGAACCCCTAACCCTCGAACCCCCAGCCTTCGACCCCCAACCCTACCTTCGAGCTGCGATTCTCAACCCTTGGACCCACGACCCTCAACTCTCGACCCCCGGACCCTCAACTCCTGGACCCCCGAGCCTCGAGCCCAAACCCCCGTCCCCCTGACACCCAAACCCTAAACACCAACCCTCGAACTTCAAACCCTAGTGCTTGACTCCCACCCTCGAACCCTAATCTCGACCCTAAACCCTCGAATCCTAAGCACTTAACCCCTGGACTCCAGGCCTCCAAACCCTAAACCCCAACACCCAACTCTCAAACCCTAGGTCCTCGGCCCTAAGCCCTCGATCCTAATCCTTAAACCCTAACCCCCGACTCCTGACTCCCGAATTCCAAACTTTCAACCCCCAAACCCTGAGCCCCAGACCTCGGGCTACCACCACCCCCATCATGACAGTTGCCAACATCGCCTCCACCGTAAAATAACTAACGCCCCTTTTTTTGTAAATCAATTTTGATCTTATGAAGTAAAATTGATTACTAAAAAAATATTTTATATTGATTTTATTAAACCAAACACTGAAAAATAGATTAAATATTTTATTAAAAAATATTTTACGTTAAAACAAACGGAGCCTAACTATAAATTTTCTTACAATATTTTCTATCCAATTTAAGACAATCATATACTATTCTTATTCTCTCAACTCTTATTTTTATTGTTCTTCTATTTCTCGTGCCACTTTCCTTTGTTTTCACGAACTTCTCCATAATCAATGAACTTGAAATTGATGGTGACATTAAAGAAAGGCAAATGTATAAATATTAAAATTTAAGAGAAACCAATATAGTTTTAAAGCATATAGAATTAGTGCTATTATAATTATAACAATAAGTTTACTTGCACATATATGAAATCCAGCCATAGATGTCTACATGGACATCCAATGGGATCCTTAACTAAGAAGTTTAATTTTGTTTAACAAAAACACACAGACAGAGCACATCTCATCAAGGTGGAAAATGTCATAAAGCTTCTCCAGTAAGTCTTTCCCTTATTTTACGAATAAGTTGGTTCTCCCAAGCATTGTACAAAGTATGGCCAACACTTCCTTCATCACCGACACACCTTACATCAAGGGCTGAGACACCTGATTTTCAAAGGTATAATTGCTTAAATTTGTATCGATTTCACTACATTTTCAAAATTCTTTTTGGAAATATGTAAGTTCTTGAAATTTACACTTCTTAAATGACTAGTTGCAGACGTGATAAATAGTTGATCCCATTCAAAAAGTAATTGATATGTATGCGTGACACTTAAGTCGCAAAAACTCGTAAACCATTAGGTCTAGTTGTAATCATGTTTGAGCTTAAATGAAATACTATTCACAGCCACCATATATTAAAATTAATTAGTAAAAATAGCAAGATTATTTAGATCTTTTACATCTACTCTAACTGGTGAAGGTATTTGAAAACCTCCTCAGATTATCAATCAAAGTAATATCGAGATAGAAGAACTAGAAAATGTTTTACAAAATTGGTCTATGCCAAGAAAAGCAATTTAAAAATTTATTATAAAAATTTTAAATTAAAAACTATTGACAATTGCATACTTTTCACTCTTATATGCTCCAACACTACAAATTCCAAGAATATTTCAATTATTTACATATAGGTTTAGTAAAAGTCATAATTAAACCAATGACAAGACTTTATATAAATAAATGCATCACATGTTCCTTAGCTAATATGAGACATTTAAATTATAGTGATGCTTTATTAGGAACAACCAAAATAATAAGTCTTGTACATAGTTCCATTTACTTTCTTTGTTTTCCTAATTTTGAAGTCTCTTACCACCCAACATTTTTAAAAATATTAACATTACATATACAAACTAAACGATATTACATTGATGAAGATGCCTTAAATTTACAAGTTACTTATAGAGTATATTTGAGAGTTATGACAACTTCCAACTCTAATATTTAGAGGTATTACAAGTCCTCGTGAATCTAGCATACTATTCCAACCCATTCTTTCTAAATCTCTATTCCAAGTCAATCTTTCTACATATCAAATTATTAGTCCTTGTGTTATACATGAAATGAACTAATGGAAGCTAATGATTAGATGAATAAGTATAGCATATTCCTATTGCTGTACCACCATGATAACTTCAACATCAGGCAAATATAACCCCTCGAACTATAATTGAATATGATGATAGTTCTGTAACTTTACAATTTCTAAAAACACAAAATTCTCAAAAAAAAAACGTCTTACCATCTTTACAAAGATCTCAATTTTTAAGATCCAAAAAATTCTTTACACCTCCACATAGTTTTACATCAAGCAGGAGATCAATAGATATTTCTTTAACTGAAATTCGACAATGCACCAATCAAATACCATAAACCATACACCATCCTGTAGATTTTTCTCATTTAGATGAAGTAGATATTAATATTGAATCCCAAAATATTAATGTAATCTAAAAAGAATTTCAAATCAATCAACAATTTATTGATCAAAAATACCTAACTCCTTAAAATAAATATAATCGTATCTTTTTACATCACAACCATACCACACACCACGAGAAATTTAAATAATCATAGAACAATAAAAAAAAAATTTATAATCAAAACCCACGTTCAATTCTTCCTTTGATATTATCAAATTTATTGTAGTTGCAATCCTATTCTAAGTACCTCCTCCTAAAGTATTAACTGCTCAAAATAAATATTATAAAAAAATTGTGAAATGTAGCCAATTGTGACTCTGTCAAATCAATTTATCCTCCTGATAGACCGGTGTCATTACCTACTTCTGTAAAAGCCAAACCATAGCTATGACTATCAGTTGATGGTATTCATGCAGCTTGTACATGTCTTCATACAAGTCACGAAATTTAAACTATTGTCTAAACAAAATAATTATACAAATTTACAACTCCAAACCTTACGAGAACAAATTACCAGAATTGAAACCAACTTAGATACTAATTTAGAAAAAAGAAAAAATCACGACAAGATTAAATTAATTATATTTATCTGTTCCAACAGACCAACTACAAATTCCACCCATAATTTGTGCTTTACCAAAATATCAATACAAATTAAACAATCTCTCTGAAACAGAGCTCATGAACTTCTCTTTCATAGAAGCTTACGATTATTAGCAAGCTAAAAACTAATGGTAGAGGCGCGGCCCGCCGAGACCAAATTAGCCTCGAAAGGCCTATGTTTGATTGTAAACGGCCCAACGAACAAGACTTATTGCTACGCCATGACATAAGCCGGTGTTCTATCAAATTCTATTGTTGAAGTCCCGAAAACCGTAATTTTGCCATTTTAGGAAACTCATGTTTTAGTAGTAACTTTTTTCTTGTAACTTCTTCTTAAGTGACGTTTGTTTTGGCACGTTTTTTTATGTTTCTAGTGTTCAAATTTAACCTTAAATCAAATTTACTATTTTTGGTAATTTTCTCTTAATTTTGGATTTAGGAAAGATTGTGTTGTCTAATCGATGGTTCGTTTCCCAATTCGATTAGAGTTAGGTCGTTATAAATAGAATGTAATAGCCGTAGGGTTATTCAGTTTTTTATTAATAAGAAATTTCAGAATTTTATCTTTTATTCGTGTTTGTTATTAAAGAGAGTATCTCTAATTAAAACGGGCTTGTGGATTTCAAAGTTAGAGTTCCTCTAGTCGATACATCTCCCTGCATCGCTATCTAATGAATTTCTAGAAGAATTATATTGTCAAACTCAAAAAGCATCTGCCTCACAAGCCCCACAATACCCTCGTGCTGACACATCACTTGTTCATGATAATGGAATATTACACCTTCTAATATACAAATTATGATGTCGGCAAAACCACCCACACGCAATTATTATACAAGGCCAACACCAATCCACCTTCAAATAGAAAAAAAAACATTTAATATGCCTTGTGCCTTTTTAGAATCCACTCCTAATGAATGGAATCTTGAAAAAAAAGATTGGACAACACATGATGATGTATGCTAATGCTTCATTTGCAAAAAATTCCCAAAATACAGATCCCGTAGTTGTTAAAATGCTAATCTCCGAATTTATTAGCCAACTCAAAGGATGGTGGGATAATTATCTCACAGAAAAATAAAGACAAACTATTTTAAATGCACAAAAAATAGATAAAAATAGTCTAACAATCTTATTTAATGGACCAGGAATTATTGATGTTGTCACAACTTTAGTGATTGCAATTATCCAACATTTCATAAAAACAAATACACAAATTGAGAAAGTGAAAATTCTTCGTAGCAAGGCTTGATGATGGAATGTAATATGCAAATCACTTTTACTATGCACCATACTATTTACTTGGTTTTACTATTCATCTTTTGAATTTTTGTGAAAATGATCAATGCTGCATCTATTGGTATTTCAATTTTTTTGGAATTCTAGTAGTGATCCTTTTGACTTTGAGGTACGTATGGAATCTCTTTGTTGGGTAATTAGTTAATTACAAATGATGTAGGTTTTGAAGGGAATTTTTGTTTTTGTTGAGAGGATGGGGAGGAGGGTGTTGACTGTTAGTTTGTTATTTCATCATGTTGTCAATACTCTAAATTTCGATGTTATCCACTCCATCCTCGAGATTGTCATTGCTAGGTGATTATTTGCATCTTCGAGGCTGTGTAAGATGTCGTCGCAGTAGGAACTGCTAAGGACTTTGTTGTGTAAAATCTCATTGTAGAGGGATTGTAAACTAGAAGTATCAATCTGATCACACCGAAAAATAATTTTGTCTGTTGAAAAGACATGGTTGAACCTTGGGTAAATCATGTTGTCATTGGTTTTGAGTAAATCCTTTACTCTTTCGATAGCAAATGATCTAGTTTCGCCAACTAGTTCTTCATCAATTTGTAATGGTCTGTAAGGATTCTGAAGCACGTGATTGGCATCTAGGTAGGGACAATATTCAATTATTTGCCTGTAAGGTCCGGGTAAAAATCAAATTAGATGAATAGGTGGATGAAATCCTCTATTACTCCATTCAGGTGGAATGCTGTAGACCTTCACTAAATTGGATCTTTGTTTTGCAGCTTTCTGAATTTGTGTTCCAGCTTCTGGGAAACCATGAAATCATTTGTGATGGGTAAAAATGAACTCTGAGATGAATCCATGTTCAAAAAGCTAAATTAATTCTTCATTTAGAAGAGGATCATGATAGATTTTGTTGAGATGATCATTAGGAAGACCTTTTCTGCCAAAGGTAAGATGTTTGTCACAAGTTCCATGGGTAATAAAATAAGATCTTTTTGTTTCTGGTTGGTAACGTTCGAGTTTCCAAAGGAAAGTTCTCAATTTTCTTGAAGAATAGGTTCGAGATAAAAAATTTCTTCTTTGGTAAAATTGAAAAATTTTGTTCCAATTTCTTGGAGAATAAAATTTTTGGCTGTTGGAATCTGTGAATTCAATGGCCATTGAATTTTAGAATTCAATAGCAGAATTCAATTGCAATTGAATTGGCCATTCAATTGGCAATTGAATCCTAGAAATCAATAGCCATGAGTGGCTATTGATTTTCCTGTAACCCCCTCCATGATGGAGGGCTATATATGCTGTCATCCC